>PVIR01027550.1:0-22779 GCA_004026965.1 Petromus typicus | reverse complement strand
GCCCCTTTTTTAAGGTTTTTTGAGACAGGGTCTCACTTTGTAGTTCAGGCTGGCCCTGAGCTCAGCCTCCAATTCACATCACAGCAATCCTCCTGCCTCTGCCTCCCGAGTGCTGGGATTACAGGCGTGAGCCACCACGCCCGGCATTGTGGTATGTGGTACTGATTGCTGCTGGGGGTTAGTCTCCACGCCCAGTATTGTTATGTGGTTACCGGGGATCGAACCTGGGCCCTTGAGCTTGCAAGACAGACACCGGAACCACTGACCTAAATCCCCGGCCCAAGAAGTCATTTCTTATGCAGGTTAATTTACAAAATAAAATTTAAAAATAATTTTGATATTTATGTCTTACATTATAGTTAATGTATTTCCAGAGGCTATTTAGAATTCAGTTATATGAGACAGAATTCCAAATATAATGTTTTTTTTTTTTTGCTAATGAAATCATTTTATTTATTTATTTATTTTTTAAGCTTTATTGGTACATTACATATATGCATCATGATTGCACTCCATAATGGGAATTTGTACCAGTATAAGACACAACTTAATTCTCATTTTTTCCCATAGCCCTACCCACCCTACCGCCCCCCCATATACATAAAATTTGTTTTCTTACATTTTTTTTTTTTTTAGGTTTTTTTGAGACAGGGTCTCGCTTTGTGGTTCAGGCTGGCCCTGAGCTCAGCCTCCAACTCACATCACAGCAATCCTCCTGCCTCTGCCTCCCGAGTGCTGGGATTACAGGCGTGAGCCACCACGCCCGGCACTGTGGTATGTGGTACTGGTTGCTGCTGGGTGTGGGTCTCCATATCCAGTATTGTTATGTGGTTACCGGGGAATCGAACTCGGGCCCTTGTGCTTGCAAGACAGGCGCCGGAACCACTGAGCTAACTCCCCGGCCCCTGTTTTCTTACTTTTAAAAAGCTTCTGCACATCAAAGGAAACCACCAACAGAGCAAAAAGGCAACCAACAATGTGGGAAAAAAATCTTTACCACCTCTTCCTCAGACAAAGGGCTCAAATAAAATCAGCCCACCCAAATTTAATGACCCAGTTCAAAAATGGGCATCTGAAATGAACAGATATCTTTCAGAGGAAGAAGTAAGAGCAGCTAAGAAGCATATGAAGAAATGCTCAGCATCATTAGTCATTCGAGAGATGCAGATGAAAACAACATTGAGATTTCATCTCACTCCACATAGAATGGCTGCCAAATATAATGTTTTAAAGAGAATCATAAGCTTTATTTTATAGTATACAAGGGAGTTCACAGAACATATATAAAAATCGAATTTAAATTTCAACTAGGGGAAAAAAATCTAATGGTTTTAATGTCAGAAATGCCCAGTAAACATCAAATACAAGAAACACTTGTTTCAGTACTTTTATTCACATTATAGCTGCAGACAACAAGCTGCACAAATGTCTATTTTTTTAAATGTAAGAAGTATATTTATTTTGTTGAGCCATTAATGGTGCTTACAATAATCATTAAATAATAAACAAAAATTAAATGAGCTATAAACAGTCTAAAAACCAGGCAGGTGATTTAAAACAAAGATGAATTTTTCAATTCTTCACTTAAGATATTACATAAGAAAAACTGTGATACTAGGTCATATCAAAGACAACATACATTGGAATCAAATAAATTACTATCTGCCAAGAAATAAGCATTAATATTCATTAACCCCATAAAATTTGAATAAATAACTTAAGTATAAAATAGGTTATTAAAAAACATCCTTGAATATCTCTTGAAGGCACATAATGTTTTCAAAATGTATCCTAAAATACCCTAAATGTTACATCAAACCAAGAACTTATAAAGCCTATACATTCAAACTAGGTAAGTTTTTTAAAATTACCCAGCTATAATTAGTATTTCTGTAAGCAGATAGGTTGCCAATTCTGCCTATGGTTATTCTGAACTGAGAGCAGGACAGGAGGTCAGACCATCTGTGAGACGGATCAGACCTTCAGATGCCCTCAGAAGGCTTTGCGTTAAACTGAACAATCTGACCAGAAATACCTGATGGCATAAACCTGCAGGCTTCGTATTTTCTTCACATTTTATGGAACATTGGTCCCACTGTAGCTATGATGTCTGTATAGGGAGCACTCTGACTCAGCTCAATAACCTGCTGTTTTTTTAGAATGAGAAAACTATAAAATTTGGCAGCAACTTGTTTTCTGTCACTGTTTCTGCAGAGGTTCTTCAGGCTAAAGGACTGCATTCCCATCTTGTTAGATTCCTGCAGAAATAGTTGGAAAGGAAGGAAAGGAAGGGAAACAAAATCATAAGAACTAAAGCAGGCTGGAGGTACATTAGAGAAACAAAATACTGAGCTTTTTGATAAGTGATTATGATATTCTTCAGTGGAGAAGTAAAGAAAACTAATGAACTTATAAAACCACCATAGGTCACTGAGCACAAGCTTGGCTCACTGAAAAAAAAATACGCATGCAAAGGAACTCGAAAGTGTGATAAAATTCATAATGTGTTATATAAATGTTGTCTTTAAAAACTGATGTAGAAATAAATTCTTTCTATGGAAAATGCAGTTAGTTTAAACTTGTAGAGAGAAAAAATTCTATAGGACTTAAGAAGGCTTTAAATAAACTGCAAATTGTCATTATATCAGGCTTCTTAGAGGTACTAGGGTGCCTATTAACAATGTTAGTAGTAAACTGAGATATTTCTATGTTTCAGTGGGAGTGGGATATAAATAAATGTCTCCCAATTTCTTTATCTGGATTGAAATGCTGTTGAAATCATCCTAAGGCTCATGTAAAGGCTACTGGAAATAAGTTACAATAAGGTAATTATGGGTGAAAATAACTGCCTTCATGAACATTAAGACTTGGAATCAACTTCCGACAGAAATATAATTTTAGTTAGAAATATTATAGTGGATCCTCGCCAATATCCCTGAGTATAATATTCCATGGATAGCTGTTAAGCACTTTTAGAAACATCGTAAATTTTTGCCAGTCTATAACACTTAACAAATTAATAAGTGAATATTTTATTGTGGTTTAGCTTAATCAAATTTGTGTAGCCTTTCAGAGATTGTATATTTAGTCTTCATTTATTCTCTCTTATGTGCAGTAAGATATGAATTTGTTAGTTTTTTTCTCCTGAAAGTGAATGGGAATTTTCAATTTTAAGAATTCTCTTGAAAAACCCAGAGGGAACAAATATGCATAATGAACATATGTGCTTATTTCTATTTCCTTCCGAAGCTCTTTAGGAAATGACAGTAAAGGAATAAAGAATGACAAATAAAAAATAATGATAAAGAAAATGGAAGACATAACTGACTTAGAAGAGGGAAACTGGAATTAAATATCAATAGAGGGGGGAAAACCAGCAAAAATCAAGAAATCTTGAGGTATAGAATCTTGAAAAAACTCAGGAGCTAGAGATAGAAGCTAGAGCTGAGATAGAAAACAGAGCTCCTTCAGACTCAGGGCAAGTTAGGCTCTCTGTGTACTCCACAACCTCTGAGAACCAGAGACCACTATACACAGGAGCAGCAAGCACGAAGGTTTTTTCTGGAGAAACCAACTATTGCAATTCTTGATCTGGGACACTGGCACTGCACAAGGAAAAGGAAAAATTTCACGTCCCAAATGAGGAGATTAAGTGACATTCCATAAATGCACAATGACCTTTCCCTGATGTCTAAGTATTAAATGAAAAAAATTCTCTGAGAAAATTGACCACTCAGAAGGAAAATGGTCTTGAGATGATGGTACCTAGGGAAAGGACACCACTCGGTTACTTCACACTTAAGCCCGCAAGTCTACATTTGAGCGCTGCTCATTGCTATGTAAATTCCAAAGTTGATGGGGTTTTTGGTGTCTTGTTCATTTCAAATGCTCATTTTGAATTGGGTCTTTAAATTCAGGTGGGCTGATTTTATTAAGCTCTTTATATAATCTAGATAGTAGCCCTTCCTCTGAGAAACAGCTGGGGAAAACCAGCTGTAAAAATCCTTTCTCACGTTGTTGGTTGCTTTTTCTCTCTGTTGGTGGTTTCCTTTGCTGTGCAGAGGCTTTAATAGAATGAGATCCCATATGGTGATTTCTTCTGCTAATTCTTGTACTATAGAGGTTTTTGTTCAGGAAGTCTTCCTCTAAGGCAATGTCTTCAAGAGTTTTACCTAATCTATTTTGCAGTAGGTTTAGTGTGTCTGTTTTAATATTTAGATTTCTAATCCATTTTGATTTTAACTTGATACATGGTGAAAGAGATGGGTCTAACTTTAGTCTTTGGCAAGTTAAAGCCTAGTTTTTCCAGCACCATTTGTTAAAAAGGCTATTTTTCCTCCATTGAGTTTTTTTTGTTGTTGTTTGTTTGTTTTGTTTTTTTTTGAGATAGTGTCTCACTTTTGTAGTTCAGGCTGGCCCTGAGCTCAGCCTCAAACTCACATCACAGCAATCCTCCTGCCTCTGCTGCCTGAGTGCTGGGATTACAGGCATGAGCCACCACACTCGGCACTGTGGTATGTGGTACTGATTGCTGCTGCGTGTGAATCTCCACCCCCAGTATTGTATGTGGTTTCCAGGGAATCAAACCTGGGCCCTTGCTCATGCAAGACAGGTGCCGGAACCACTGAGCTAAATCCCTAGGCCCTCCACTAAGGATTTTTAGCTTCTCTGTCAAAGATGAGGTGACTTAGTGTAGAATGGAGTATTATTCTGCCATTAAAAAGGTAAGACTGAGTCATTTATGTTCAAATGCATGTACCTTCAAGACATCCTCATAAGTGAAATAAAGAAGTCACAGATGTGTAAATATCATATCTTTTTTTCTGGTATGAGAAAATGAAGATGTAAATGAGTTCTAATATATAAAGTAGGTATTGTGAAATTGAAAATATTTAAAAGGAAAAGGGGTGTAGGGGTAAAAGAATGTGATGGTATTTTAAAAAGGAAGCAATGCTTATTTATAGAGGGGGGGTTGCAAGGTGGGTTGGGGAAGGGGAAAATGAGAATCAAGTTATGCCATATTCTGGTACAAACTTTCATTGTTGAATATGATGATGTTTATTAATAATGTACCAATAAAGATTTGAAAAAAAAAAAAGCAAATAACCGAAGATCCATCTGAGACTTGAATCACTAGCACTAAAGAATAAAACAAATACATCCAACAGAATCACTAAAATAATTCAGGAAGCAGAAAAATGCTGTAACTTCTAAGGTTAGGAAGAATTTTTCATTATATCCATAAAAAGTGATAAAGAGGAGAGTTGAGGAGAGTCAGTAAGTGATTGGTTAAGAATCAAAGAAGCCAGTGAAGACATTGTAAGGGACTATCAAAGGACACAGAGTGACTTGTTGGAGCTTTAGATATGCTCACTATCCTGAGTACAGTGATGGTTTCATGGTGAAGACTCATCTCACTCAATACTGTACTTTAAACATGCATAGTTCATGTTAATCATACTTCAACAAAGGCTCTCTTAGGATACTAGGGCTTGCATCCTCACTCTTTTTTTGAGACAAGGTCTCACAAAATTGCCAAATTGTCTACAGCAGACTGGAACTTGTGACCCTTCTGTCTCAGCCTATCAGAGTGCTGGGATTACAAGAGTGTGCCACTTTGCTTGGAAACAAAGATTTTTAAAAAATAAAATAAACAATTATTTATAAAGGATTAGGATTTTATGGAAAAAAAGAATAGCTAGTAACTAAAAAGCAAATACAAAAAGCTCCTCCTGGAAAAAAAGGTAAAAGTAAAAATAAAAATTTCATAAAGGTTGTAGTGAAAAGTCGAAGGCATTTTTTAGTGAAAGGAAAAATATAAAACAAAAGAAATTAGTATGGGGAATAAAAGATAATTTTTTAAATTGAAGACTAATTTTGGAGATTCATTATGTAATCTGTATACCCTTCAAGGAGTGAGAACAGGTAAACTAAGAGGACATTCAAAAAAATTCCTAGAAGCCAAGGATGTAGAATATCTCAATAAAAGAGCACACTGCATGCTCAGCACAATAAACTTTATAAAAAGCACACTATCATGAAATATCACAGCACTAGAGCTAAAGAAAGAATCCAAAAGCTTTTGGAGAGAAAACAAAAATCACCTACAGAGAGTCACTGTCCAAGGAAGAACCTGACTTTTCTCTTTCTTTCTCTCTCTCTCTCTCTCTCTTTCTTTCTTTCTTTCTTTTTATTTTTCTTTTTTTCTTTCTATTTCTGTGGTATCAGGGATCAAACTGACTTTTCAGTAACACAAAAATCCTAAAAATGTTACACATCTTACAATATCAGAAAAAAAATTTCTAATGTATTTCAGAGACAAGTAATAAAGTTCAGGTAAAATAAAGAAAATTTCAGATTTGTTTGGAAGATCTCTGTGTCCTACACACTATTTATCTTAGGAAATTATGAGACAATATTAACCACTAAAATTTTAAGGTAAAAGAATATCAAAGTACCAAGAAATAGAGGAACTAAGAAGAAACAGACATTTTCATGTCTATGATGAAAGAATGTTCCCAGACAGAAGCTGTGGAGCCGACCAGAGAGTAACTAATTTTGATTAGAACAAGAGAACGACTATCTCCAAGAGGTTATCTTCATGGAAAACAATGAAACTGATGGCCAGGTGTGGTGGCTCAATCCTGTAATCCCAGAATTCAGGAGGCAGAAGCAGGAGGATTGCTCTGAGTTCGAGGCTCACCTGGGCTACATAGTGAGTTCAGGGCCAGCCTGAACTACAAAGCAAAACCTTTTCTCAAAAAAAAAAAAAAAAAAAAAGAAACCAATGGATCAACTGCTATATTAGATATATAGACTAAAGAGAGTTTTGTTATATTATCAGAAAGTTTAGAAAATAATTAAAGATGGCTATCCAGAGATACTCAATAAAGGGAAGATATGAGAATGATTAAACAACAACACAAAAGCTCATGAATTTTATAAGAAATGTAATCATACTGTGAAGTTTCAGTATGAACTAGTTTGTAAACTAGCAAATCTTCGTGTCATAAGGGTTAGTTTCCCCTTAATGTTCATTCTCTTCTTCCATAGCAGTAGGCTTTAAATTACTAAATGAGAATTCTCATTTTGGATAGAGGTGCCAATCCAAGGTAAATTCTGATCATTGTGCAAAGTGCCACACAACATTTCTGGATTATATATGTAAAGAAATATTTTTTATTGATTGCTACACAAACATGATGGGTACTTGGACACTTTGGATTTTAAGAATACAGAGAGCAAGAAAAAGGGGAAGTGGTTCTGATAACTTTGTTAGAATAACTGCATACTAGATTAGATTTTTACCTGAAAGAAAAATAAACTTCTTTATTAAGCCAAATATATTTTGGTTTTCTCTCAGAAATAAATATTTGCATCACAAATATTAAAATATTCTAAACACTGAATATTATGCTGAAAGTGTACTGTAATGGAGAGCATAACTAAATTTTCATTTTCTGTCAAAAAAGTCAATAGATACAAGCTGAAATATCAAGAAAGATCTGTAAATATATCAGTTAGACATAAAGATATAAATATTAAAAGAAACAGCATAATACAGTTGCTTTCAATGAATAGGACTTAAGCATAAGATGACTAGAGCAAAAGACTTCTGTTATTCCTTTTCAGCCTTATGTTGAGCTTATACATATCTCTTATTTTGATAAAATACAAATAAAATGTGAAAATTAACTGTTATAACTCATAAACTGTTATAAACTTAGTTTTATATATGAAATTAATTATTACATTGCTAAAAAAAAAACCTAGAGGGGACACAGAACAGATCTCTGGGTACATAGTGTGGTTTAGGAGTAGATTAGAATATGCAGGGACCAAAACTTCTGTATTTAGCCTAAGGTATACCACTCAAAATCATCTTATGCTAGCTTAATTTGGCCAAAACAAAACAATAAGAAATTATTTTGTTTTTGTAAATATCTAGATGCTTAAAGTCGATATTTTATTTATTTTTAAAACAAAAATAGAACTGACAAACTCTAACATCTTACCCGTAAACTAGTTAATATCTGAAATAATCTTTGATTCCATCGCTCAGCTTCATTGTTTTGTTCATGCTCTGATGACACCTGTTAAATGATTGATAAATCAAATGTTTCATTCAAGCCAACCTTACAGAATGTTAATTATGTGCCAAGCACACTGTTAGCCACCACAAGAAACAACCATAACACTGAGTCCTACCCAACAAAGACCTTCTAGCTTGATAACAGAGAGTGAGATTAACACAAACATACATTAGCCTGTGCAGGGTTACACCTATACCACCCAGGCTGTCTTCTGATAAAGACTTCCGAAGTAGGAGATTCTGCAGTCTTATTGAAATGCATCCCAGAGCACTCTATCCTTATACACTCTGAAAAATAAACTTAGCACTTTCAGCTAGATCTATTCTTTTTCTGCTTAATCTAAACTCAGCTGAAAGGAGTAAATATAAAGCTACAGCCCCCCCCCCAAAAAAAACTGTCTTGCAAAGTTATCTGAATTTCTAGTTACAGAGGAGCTCTAAAAATAATTGGTGTTTAGTAATTTGTGAGAGTGCCTTGTCTAGAAAAGGTTAAACCATTGCTTGTCATGTACCTGAACAAGTTCATTCTTTTCCAAGAACTCACTGTCATCCCTACCAGCTAACACTTTATGAGCTGAGAACAGAAACTAGGCATAGGAAAGATGATGAATCTGATAGAAGAGCAGCCTACAAAGGGCTGGGGAGGGACTGTGCAGAGCTGACCTACTTTCCCATTTTTTTTCCTAGGCTAGCTCTGACCAATAGCACCTGTATCACCCTTATTGCATGTTCGCTATTTTTCTAGCTTCATCCACAGCTCTGGAGCCCAAACACTTCCTTAAAGTGCTTTTGATTTCATGAACTCTAAGATGATTTTGGAAATTTCTAAAACATTCTGCCTCAAATTTTAAATCATTTGAGGCTAAAGGAACTCTGATTCAAGTCAGGAACTGTTGATTTTTCATTCCCAGAAATTATCTCTGCTTCTAGGACTGGCTACATAGCATGGTTTTGTCTATGCTTAATAATATGCTTTCTTACATCCTAAGGAGAGTGGTTTGAAAATATGGTCGCTTTTTTCCTGAAGTGTTTTCCAAAAATCTATCTAGCTATAATGTATGCTTATTCTCTTTAGGTCTGTCCTTGGGTAAATTGATTCATGCACTCACTTACATTTATTTTACTGTTAAGTACATAAATGCTAACTCTGAAATTGAAAAATCTGTTAAAGAAGCTACAAAACTGTAGCTTCACCTAAAACGTAAAACTAATCAGAAAAAAAGCTCAGAACAACCTGTGTTTTGCTAATGCCTATCTATTTGTTCTGTCTGGACACCCGACAGGTGAAGCCACTGTATGGAAAGCCCAAAGGACTATTTAAACAGATGAACTCTTGCTATATTGTGGTTTGCTGGGCCATATGTAAAAACAACCTGTGTTTATGGAAGCAAAGAGTCTGGCAAAAGTGAATCAACTCACTTATGGCTCAGCTATGTGAATGTTTCAGGTAAAAAGTTCAAGTCATTTATTCTTAGATTATCCAAAGAATTTAGTCTGTATTTCATGTATGAGAAAAAAATAATCTAATAGTTTTATAGTTCATTACAAAGATAACTTATCTACAAATAAATTAACATCAGACATTAAGAGGTATTTTGATATTACTTATTTATTTATTTTTAGTTTTTTGAGACAAGGTCTCATTTTGTAGTTCAGACAGGTCCTGACCTCAGCCTCAAACTCAGCAATCCTCTGCCTCTGCGTCCTGAGTGCTGTGATTATAGGTGTGAGCCACCTGGCACTATGGTATGTGGCACTGATGGCTGGTGGGCGTGAGTCACCACACCTAGCACTGTTGTATTTGCTTACTGGGGATCAAACCTGGGCCCTTAAGCTTGCAAGGCAGGCGCCGGAAGCACTGAGGTAAATCCACAGCTCATGATATTATTTATTTTTAAAAGTTTCTCTATAATTCCTTACAATCTTAAACATTCCTTCAGTACTCTATGACAAGGGGCAGAAAAATAAGGCAGTAATTACATAGGGAGTAAAGTGAGTAAAAATTAACTTTTGGCTTATATGTGGCCCTTTGAACAGATCATTTTATTTTTCTCATTTCTAGAAAAAAATTCTTATGCTATTTTGTAAGTAAAATTTCAAATGCCCTAGGCCAGTAGTGGTAAACCTATGGCACACATGCTGTTTGTATCACTGAAAGCTCTAAAAGGTTCGTCATTGCTGCCTAATCTATACCCTTAATAAACATAGTTTCTCTAGAGATTTTTCTTGGAGACAGGTCTCATTATGTCATCCAGGCTGGCTTTGAACTCACTACAGAGCTTAGGATTGCCTCAAACTCACAGGGATCCTCTTGCTTTAGCCTCTAGGGTGCTGAGATTATAGGCATGTGCCACTACGCTTGGCTCTCTAAGGATTTTAGAAGCTAAAAACTAATTTAAAACACTGATACTCAGCATTTAAAAACCTGTCGCTGTTGTGGCTGCCCTGCAAGTACAAGGACCCAGGTTCAATCCCAGGGAACCACATATAATAATACTGGGTGTGGAGACTCATGCCCACCAGCAGTCAGTACCACATACCACAGTGCCGGGTGTGGTAGCTCACGCCTGTAATCCCAGTACACAGGAGGCAGAGGCAGGAGGATTGTTGTGAGTTCAAGGCTGAGCTCAGGGCCAGCCTGAACTACAAAGTGAGACCTTGTCGCAAAAAAAAGAAAACAACAACAAAACCTATCGCTGCTGTTGATAAGCATAAAAGTTCTATACAATCCTTTACAATTATCTTAAATTTCAAAACAAAGACAAAAGGAAAGTGAAATTCTGAATGTTTTATCAAAGTATTCACAAACATTTTTACTGATACTACAAATTTAAATTATAACTTTAAAAGTAACTTGATAGCTCTAAAAACTAAATCTTAGGTAAATAAAATATTCAATGTTAGGAACATTTTTTATGAATATCTCCAAAAGTGGGCTGGGGATTTAGTTCAGTGGTTTTGGGCCTGTCTTTCAAGCACAAGGCCCCGGGTTTGATTCCCCGGTAACCACAAACAACACTGGGCATGGAGACTCACGCCCAGCAGCAATCAGTACCACATACCACAGTGTTGGGCATGGTGGCTCACGCCTGTAATCCCAGCACTCAGGAGGCAGAGGCAGGAGGATTTCTGTCTTGTGAGTTTGAGGCTGAGCTCAGGGCCAGCCCGAACTACAAAGCGAGACCCTGTCTCAAAAAAAAAAAGAGTATCTCCAAAAGTACACGTACTTACCAAGTCAACTGGACAATATTCTTGGGCCAAGAAAGCATTCCTCATAGATGATTCCTTAACATTTTGAGAAGTCATTTCAATATCCTGCTAAAATAGTTAGGGGAAGATAGATCTGCTAGTGGCTGTTGCAAGAAAAATCTAATTTTGTTAAATAATTTAATAATATGAATGAATACTCATTCCTCAAACTAGTTTAAGATAATACCACCTTCTCAAAATATTGTTTCTAAAATATCCCAGATAGGTACTTCCTACATTTTAAACATTTTTTCTTCCATATGCCTCCTTCAAATAAAGAACGTGTATACTTTTCCCTTCTTGTTTCACACTTTTTTCCTATTTCCTCCTCCACTGTAGACCTTACGACAAAAGTCCCTATTACTGTGTTGCTGAGATCATTTTCCTTTGAAGTATTAAATCTAGTTCTAGCTCCGTCAGGCCAGTACCAGATGGCGAGGAAAAAGACCGGCAATCATCAGGTAGAGGGAGTGAGACTAAGGGAAGGGATATTAATATCTCTCATAGGGCCATGAAAGGAATCCAGACACCACTGCTGGACCTGTCACGGGCAACAGCAAAGAAAAAATTGTGTCCTCTGAAAGGGGAGCAAAGACATAAAGGAAGAAGGAAAAAGAGAAAGATAGCAGTTCTTCCCCATCATGTCTGTCCCTTTCCACTGCTATAAAAGCTGTTGGTCCCTTTTCATCTTCAGACCCTCACCACACTTCATTCCCCAGCTGCCATCCCTGATCTTGGTTAAGAATCTCCTTACCATCTTCTCAAAGTATTGTTTCTACAATATCCCAGATAAGCAGTTCCTAAATATTGGATAATACACTGGATATCAGACATGGTTTCTAAATATCCAATATTTAAACATTCCTTCCTCCCACTGGCCTCCTACAAATAAAGAACTTGTGCACTTTTCACTTCCTGCTTCCCATCTTTTTCCTTCCTATTTCCTCCTCCACTGCAGACTTCATGACAAAAGTCCCTACTGCTGTGCTGGTGAGATCAATTTCCTTGGAAGCATTTTATCTAGTTCTAACTCCCTCAGCCCAGTACCAGATGGCAGAGAATAAAGATTTTAGTTAGTATAAGGGACTGTATTTTATTCTTTATTATACATATTTGTAGAGATTTATCATGTTTTTCTTTTTTTTATGAATATCCTACATTTTAGACACTCCCAGTTATATAATTACTATATATTAAAACTCTGTTTTATAAGAATTTGAAAATGATTACTCAGAATCAGTAATTTTCTGTCCCTTCATACTGACCACGCTTTCACATGTCAACTTTATTTTACATTTCTTCACCATTTTGGAAGCAAAATAAGAATGGGACTTACGGTTAAAACATAGGATAGCATAAAAAGAGTAAGGTTCAAAAGAACAGGTATACCCATCTCTTCCCTTTCTACTTCAGGCACACGGGAAAATTATACTGATACTATGTCTATAATAGCTGTACTTGTATTTTCCTTCCAAACTTCATAATCTAAGCAAGTCTGTCTAATCATAATTGTCAGTAGGTACATTCTAAGGAACACATGAGCTCACGTGAGGAATACAGTCTTGGCAACCTTGTGTCTGATATCCAGTGTATTATTCAGTATTTAGTGAAACACATCCTGTGGTAAGGCACTGAGGGACATTTTTCTTCCAAGGGCATTCAGTTTCACAATAGATTAACTCTGTATTCCCTGAGTGGTTATCAAAATGCAGTAAGGATAGAAGAGAACAAAAAAGCCCTGGTTTACTTTTATCTACTATGATGATTTGTACATTTGTACAACCAATAAAGTCAAAACTAAGAAAATATTTTCAACCATATTGTTTGCAAATGTATTTTTAAATAGTTGTTTTTAAAGTGAAGATTATATCTACAAATAAAAAGTTTAAACCTTTCAGATTCAAGGTCAAAGTAAATGAAGGCCTAAAACATATTAGTGAAAGGAAGGGTGAAGTTATGATGAGAAACAAAACAGGGTTATTGGTTAGACTCTGAAAAAATTTAATTACATATTTAATATGAGGATTCTCAGGGTAGAGCCAGATTCAAGGTCAATAATGATTTATTTAATATATTGTGAAAAATACTGTTTCAGTGTGAAACTGCCTTATCTTAGGTTCAGTCTCCTAAACTTTCACAAAATATTGTTTCAAGAGATGCAGATGAAAACAACACTAAGATTCCATTTCACTCTACAAAGAATGCCTGCTATTCTCGAAATTAACCAACAACAAGTGCTGGTGAGGCTGGGGGGAGAAAGGAACTCTTCTTCACTGTTGGTGGGAATGTAGACTGGTGCAACCACTGTGGAAATCAATGTGGAGAATCTTAAAAAAGCTAGGATTAGAGTTCCCATTGATCCTGCAATTTCCCTGCTAGGTATATATATGAAAGAATTAACATAATCATACAACAGCTACATATATGTACCCTTGTTTATAGCAGCTCAGTTTGCAATAGCTAAATCCTAGAAACAGACCAAATGCTCATCAACAGGAGACTGGATACAAAAGATGTATGTGGTTTTTAAAAATAATAAAATGGAATATTATTCAACCAATTATAATGATAAACTTGTCATTTATATAAAAATGGATGTACCTTGAGGACATACTCAAAAGTGAAATAAATAGGACACAGGTGTGTAAATACTGTATCATTTCTCTAGTATGAGAAACTAAAGGTGTAAATGAGGTCAAGAGTATATGATAGATACTATGAAATAGGAAGAAAATATTCAAAGGGAAATGGGAAAGGGGGGATGGGGAAAAATAGAGAAGGGAAAGAAAAAATTTGATAATAAAAAATAGAAACAAAGCATATATATCCATTATGGTGGTAATGGTGGTAAGGTGGGCAAGGGAAAGGAAGAATCCAGATATGTCATGTACAGGTACAAATTTTTAATGCTGAATTTGATCATAATGTCTACATAAAATGTACTAATAAACTCAATTCAAAAATTTTGTCTCACAAATGAAAATCATGTTTTATTCTGCAATAAATGTAGTGTATAGAAGAAATATGATCTATAAAAGTGAGAAGATAAATCAGAGCCCCAACATTTTTCACCAAAATTGTGTCAGAAAAATATTTTTATTATTCTTTCTGGTTAACTTACCTCAGAATTACTATTTTTAGTGATATCCTCACTAGAGCTACTGTTAAATTCATCAACTGCATTCTTCCAAATCTGAGGGTGACTTAACTCTTGCTGGAAATTTTGCTCTTCCATCATGGAGATCTCTGAATTATCAAGGAAATTAAGAATATTTCACTAAGAAATCTGTCAAACATGAACTGGGATATGGCTGTTACAAAAGAAAACTCTGGTGGACAACTTGGAATCCAAGTATTTAACAAAAGGTACACGAACTTTCTCATGGCTCCGCTAATTCTCACATATTTATCTTCTCTTCCCTCTTCTGTTTCTGTCACCGCCACTCCCCATCCACTGCCAAATCCACATATTTATACATTGACTCCACACTCACTCTCACGCGTTCATTCACGTGACAACATGGAGAGTTCAAGTCCATTAGGGTATATTATTCAGTATATTTTAATGCCTTCAGGAAGAGTGATTGGGAAGTAGTCTCATTTACCATATAAGTTGAACTAGTTTATTACTAGTTTATAATTGTCATAAAAATATCACAAAAATCAGTTGTAAATACTCTATAGATGTATAGTAATACCTATGTCTCAGGTTAATTGTATTGTTATCCCTATGTGATTTTTCATGTTAGTCATATTAAAGCAAAATATTTCTCTGCTAGACATAGATTTTCTTTTTTATCAAATTATTGCTTTTTTTCTCTATTGAGTTTATTGGTATATTTCAGGTATACATTAGATCACATTCATCATTGAGAATTGGTACTTATACATAATATGTATTGATTCTTATTTTTCTCATTTCCCTAAGATTTTCTTTTGTAACAATTTGTGAGTGCTGACTTTTGAATAGGGAAAGTGAGAAAGAGAAAGAAAAACAATGTTTCACACAATATATAAATGTATATATATATATATAGTTTCATCTTTTCGATGAAGTCTTTTAGACAAAAATAAATCTGAAAAATAAAAAAATGAAATACTAAAGTAATTATTTTAGGACCAGGTAGTCTTTTAGAGAATTGCATCCCATTTTCACTCTGAAATATACAATGTGACTTTGGTTTCCACAACACTCCTCTTAACATCAACAGAATTAGGAAGTCTCACCTGCTATATTTTGTTTTCCTAGTTTTTCCTTTACTGAGTTCTGCTGTATCAATTTTCTTCCAAATTTAAAGCCAGAGGACAGAAAGCATTTTGTAAACAACTGTGAAAAGAGAAATTTTTATTTATTTTAACAACTCAATGAAATCATAAAAATATATACTAAAAAGGGAAAACTATACTTCATACATAAATATCTAACACATCAACTTATAAATGATTATTTTTTTACAAGTTTGAATTTTGTTGTATACATATACATAAATACAGTTTTATTTATAAACAAACATTCCACTCCAGTAAAAGTAAAGAAACTTTTACCACTTTCAGTTCATTATGAATCAAATCCTGGGTAGCAGTTGACAGAAGTGTATCTACTCCTCCCCTCTTCTTCCACATCATTAATCTCTGAGTAGGAGGTGCAAGTTCTAAAACCATGAGTGTATCAGAAAAGGAAGAAAGCTGCTTATGCATCATCTTGCTACTGATCTCCTTGACTGGATCTATAAGCAATCTCCTCTTTTTCCTTCTCCTTTTCTCAGCAATGTCTAAATATAAAAAACAGGCATAAAAAAGGTTGGTTTACAGTATCGTGAAATGATATTGCAGGCACTGCATAGCTAAGAAATAACAACCTGCAGAGTTTCACTGGGAAGAAAATCACTCTTCTCTCATCTGAAGATTATACTTGGCAAAATTTTTGCACAGCTAGAGTGTCTGAGAACCCAAAAGCTGATACATTTTTGAAGGTGTTGCACAAAAGGGGTTGGCAGGGCCTCTCTTGACTCTCTAGGACTCTCTAGGTGAGCAACTGAAGAAATATAGAGCAGAGGCTATATTTAGAGTGAAGTTAACCGGTGTGGAAGTTAAAATACCTGTGTAACAGGATAGCTTTTTAAGACATAGTTTGTATTTGTTTGGTGTATTTTTCCTCTTTTGCAGAAATTTATACAAAAATTCAAACTAGGTAGCTATAGTCATGGCATTTTACTCCATTAGAGAATTTTACTAGGCAGAAAACAGAGGTCAAGCTTTTCTTTAGTAAAACTGCAAAAGGGGAGAAAGGATTCAACTTTCCAGTGGATGAAGATCTGAGATCCGATGCAGCCAGGAGGAACAGGAACCTCCTTGTTGACGTACTTTAGTAAAATTCTGGGAACATGACAAAATACTACAGGAGCAACCTATGTAGCTGGGACAATGAGTGTGACAAACTGGTGTGATTGATGACTAATCATTCTACTTACTATACCCCTCATCTAAACTTTGATACTACATAGCTCTGTGCATACAGGGGAGCTGTACAGACTGAATTTCTTGCCAGTCCTGTGGAATAGTCTGAGTTTTTTAAAAATTGCAAGCTTTATTCCCTGTATATTTGAGTTTATGCACTGAACTTTATATCAAAATGTGCTGAGAGAAACCAATTTTTTTTTTTTTTTTGAGACGGGGTCTTGCTTTGTAGTTCAGGCTGACCTTGAGCTCAGCCTCAAATGCAGAGCAATCCTCCTGCCTCTGCCTCCCAAGTGCTGGGATTACAGGTGTGAGCCACCCACCACGTCCGGCACTGTGGTATGTGGTTCTGATTGTATGTGTGGTTACTGGGATCAAACCTGGGCCCTTGCGCTTGCAAGACAGGTGCTGGAACCACTGAGCTAAATCCTCAGCCCTAAAGGACCTAGTTTTATATATATATATACAGCAGAGATCAAACTTGGGACCTTGCCCTTGCCAGGCAGGCATGGCATCACTGAGCTTGCCCTTCTCTTTTCCTTGACCTCTTAGTCTCTTTCTCATTTACAAAAAAGTCTGTCTCCTGATTCCTTTCATCAATATATATTTTTTTAAACTTGTACTTTGGATCACTTAAATGAGAGTACCTATATGAGATTTTTGTGTCTGATTTATTTCACTTAACATTGTTAGCAGTGAATCCATTTTCCTAACATATATCTCAAATTTATCCTTATTTATAGCTGACTAGTATTCAATTTTGTATAGCTAACACATTTATCCATTCATCTGTTGAACCTGCTAACTACTTCCAGGGTTAAGCTATTATGCTTTGTTCTGGAAAAAACACTAGTATGAATATATTGCTATATTATGATATCCTTAGCTCTTCTGGGAAGGTCCCTAGAAGTGAAATGACTGGATCAAATGTAATTTCTACTTATAGTTTTTTGAGAAATCTCCATACTGATTTCCATAATGGTTACAGTAGGTTGTGTTTAACATTTACAATTCCTCCCAACACTGTATAAGGATTCCTTTTTCACCACATGCACACCAGCATTTGTTATTATTTGACTTATTCACGACTGACATTTCCTTCTGGTATAAGATTAAATCTTAGTTTTGTTTTGGGCCAGGAATTTAGCTCAGTGGTTTAGGAGCTTGTCTTGCAAGCGCAAGGACCGGTGTTCAGTCCCAGTAACCACATGCAGTACTGGGCGTGGAGACTCACGCCCAGCAGCAATCAGTACCACATACCACAGTGGCAGGTGTGATGATGGCTCACGCCTGTAATCCCAGCACTCGGGAGGCAGAGGCAGGAGGATTGCTGTGATGTGAGCTGGAGGCTGAGCTCAGGGCCAGTCTGAACTACAAAGCGAGACCCTGTCTCAAAAAAAAAAAAAAAAAAAAATCTTACTTTTGTTTTAACTTGCATTTCTCTAATAGTCAGAAATGTTGAACCTTTAAAAATATTATTACTGGCCACTTGTACTTTCTTTTTTAAAGAAATGTATACACATTTCACTTGCTCTTTTTTTATTTTTTATTTTTGGAGACAGGGTATCGCTTTTTTGTTCAGACTGGCCCTGAGCTCACTATGTAACCCAGGCTATCCTTGAATTTATGGCAATCCTCCTGCCTCTGCCTTCTAAGTGCTGGGATTACAGATGTGAACCACTATGTCTGGCTACTTGCCCATTTTTTGATTGAGTCTTACCGAGGGGCTAACCTTTTGAGTTCTTACATAATTTCTAGACATCAGTCCTCTGTCTAAGAAATAGCTGGCAAGATTTTTCCCACTCTTTAGGGTGTCTCTTCACTCTATTGTTTCTTTTGCTGTAAACAGGCTTTTAAATATGATATAATCATATTTGGTGATTCTTGCTGTTATTTTTTTTTGTGTGTGTGTGTGTGCAATTGGAGTTCTGTTCAGAAAGTTCTTGCCTATGTATATGACTTTTCCTATTTTATCTTCTAGTAGGTTATGTTTTTGTTTTAATATTTAGATCTTTGTTTTTTATTTCAATGGTGAAAATACTATATAGCTCTGTGCAGGTCCAGCTCCAATTTTCTCCATATGGATAGACACTTAATTGAGCACTATTTGCTTAAGATGTATGTGTTTAGTTCTTTGTCAAAGATCAAGTAGCTGACTGTGTCTAATGTTGTATCTGCCCCTTCTATTCTGTTCCATTGATCCATATGTCTGTTTTTTGCAACTATCATGCCTTTTTTATACTCACTGTACCTTTATAGTATAACTTGGAGTTTGGAGTTGTGATGCCGTCTGATCTGCTCTTCTTCATCAGAATTGCTTTTGCTATTCTGAGTCTCTTTTAGTTCCATATGAATTTTAGGATTATTTACTTTACTTCTGTGAGGAATGCTATAGATATTGATTGAGACTGCACTAAATCTATGCATCAATTTTAAAAGTATGGCCATTTTTACAATATTGCTTTTGCCTATCAAAGAGCAAAGGACATTTTCTATTTTCTGATGTTCTCTTCAATATCTTTTTGTCAGAATACTACAGTTTTTATTGTGTATATCAACTTCCTTGGTCAGATTTATTTCTAGATATTTAATTTTTCTTGATGTTATTGTGAATGGTAATGGTTTCCTAATTTCTTCGTACGTTAATTATTGGTGTACATGAATGCTATTCATTTTTGTGTGATTTTGTATCCGGTTACATTACTGAAATTTCTTATTAATTCTAAGTGTCTTTTGGTGAAATTTTTTGAGTTTTCTATTAGAGGATCATGTCTTCTGCAAAATGATAATTTGATTCGTTCATTTTCTATACACACCCATTTTCTTTCTCTTGCCTAATTGCTCCAGATAATATTTCAAGTACTACATTGAACATAGTCGTAATCCTTGTCATGTTTCTTTTTTTGGCAAAAACTTCCAGTTTTTTCCTGTTTAATGTGATATTGGTCATCAGTTTGTCATATTTTAACAGATTCAGGTAAGGTCTTTCTATATTTACTTTCTTCAGTGATTTTTTTTATCATAAATGGTATTGGCTTTTGTTTAATCTTTTCTCTATTTACTGATATGATCAAGTGATTTTTGTCTTTGCTTCTGTTTACATGGTGTGTTAAGTTAAGCCATTCTTGTAACCCTGGGTCTTTTTAATTGGGTCTTTGTCAAGTTTGGTATCAGAGTGATGCTAGCTTCCAGGAATGAGTTTGGAAGCACTCTTTTTAATTTCTTTAGAGATTCTGAGAAAAATTAGTGTTGTAGCATCCTTAAATGTCTTGTAGAATTCATCAAATTTGGGGTTTTGGGGTAGTTTTTAAAAATTCATACCCTCGCTTTTATTGCTTGTTATTGGATTGCTCAGGATTTCTATGGTTTACTTTAGATGATTAACATATACCTAGAAATCTATTTCTTCAAGATTTTTCAAACTGTTGGAATATAAATTTTCATACTAATTACTATCTTTTAGATTTTGATTGTTATGACTGTCATTTTCATTTACATTGATGAGTCTCTTCTGTCTGTCTTTCTTATGGTAAGTCGGGCTAAGGGTTTATCCGCTTTGCTTTGCTTATTCTTGCAAAGAATTAGTACTTTGATTTGTTTATGATTTGTACTTTTAAAATATCAGTTTCATTTGTTTCCAGCCTGGTTTTTATGAGTTCCTCCTTTAGTTAAGTTTGGACTTGGATTGCTGCTCTTTTTTCAGTTTTTTGAAGCTCCTTATTAGGATACTTATTTGGGCTAACTCTATTTTTCTAATGCTAGCATTGATTGCATAAGCTTCCCTTTAAGATTGGCTTCATTGTGTTTCATAGATTCTAGTGTGCTGTACTGGCATTTCATTTGATCTCAGAAATTAATTACTTTCTTGATTTCTTCTGAGACCTACTGGGTGATCAGAAATGTATTATTAAGTTTGTATGTGTTTATAAATTTCCTGTGGTTTTCTCTGTAATTGTTTTCTACTTTTGATGAACAATGGTCTGATAGTAAATGTGGAGATTCTGATTCTTTTGTACTTATTGAAGCAGGCCTTGTGAACTAATGCATGTTTTCTATTTTGTGCTGTTGAGAAGAATGTGTATTCTGTTGTAGGGTACAACACTACATATCTGTTGAGCTCATTAAGTCAAATTTGTTCAGCTCTAATATTTCTTTATTGATTTTTTTGTTTAGTTGATCTCTTTGTGAAAGTGGGGTATTGAAGTTACTCACTATGATTGTTTTGGTGTTTATTTGATCTGTTATGTCCAGCAGTAATTATGAAGATAGATACTTTACATTATTTGGTACATATATATAATTTTTATTTCTTTCTATGGGATGTTCCCTTAACCAAGATATTGTGACTTTGTCTCTTTTAATCAGTTTTAGCTTAATGTTTATGTTATCTGAGGGGAACATTGCTACCTGTGCTTGTTTTGGGGATCCTGATGCATGAAATGTTGTTTTCCATCTTTTGATTTTTAGTCTATGAATGTCTTTTTTTTTTTTTTAGTTTTTTGATTCAGGGTCTTGCTTTGTAGTTCAGTCTGGTCCTGAACTCAGCTTCAAACCCAGCAATCCTCCTGCCTCTGCCACCTGAGTGCTGGGATTACAGGCATGAGCCACCAACACCTGGCACTGCAGTATGTGGTACTTATTGCTGATGGTCCTGAGTCACCATGCCCAGCATTGTTGTATGTGGTTACTGGGGATTGAACCATCTTGTGCTTGCAAGATAGGCACTGGAACCACTGAGCTAAATCCCTGGTCTGAATGTCTTTTTTTTTTTTTTTTTTTTTAGGTTTTTTTGAGACAGGGTCTCGATTTGTGGTTCAGGCTGGCCCCGAGCTCAGCCTCCAACTCACATCACAGCAATCCTCCTGCCTCTGCCTCCCAAGTGCTGGGATTACAGGCGTGAGCCACCACGCCCGGCCTGAATGTCTTTTTAGATTAGATGAGTTTCTTGAACGCAATAAATTGTTGGATGCTATTTTTGATCTAGTCTGCCAGTATGTGTCAATGTGTTAATTGGGGAATTGAAGCTCTTAACACTGAGAGTTATTACTGAAAGTTGTTGACTTATTCCTGATAGTGCATTCTTTTTTATGGATGATCTTTTTGTTTTTCTTTTCTGTTTATACATTTGCTTTGTTTGATGAATTTATCCCATCGGTGTTTCCAGCTTTGTTGGCTTTAAAGTTTGTGTAGTATTTTCTGGAGAGCTGGTTTGGGGTTCATATATCTCTTAAATTGTTCTTTCTTATGGAGTGTCCTTATTTCTCCATCTATTTTGAAACAATTTTACCAGATATATTAACCTGGGTTGGAAGTTTTTTGCTTTTAACACTTGAAATACTTCACTCCAGGGTCTCCTGTCTTTTAAAGTTTATGTTGAGAAGTCTGCTATAATATATATATTTTTTGAGACAGAGTCTTGTTTCATAGTTCAGACTGGACCTGAACTCACTATGTAGCCTTGAACCCGGAGCAATCCTCCTGCCTCTGCCTCCTGAGTGCTGGGATTACAGGTGTGAGCCATGGTACCCAGCATTGTGGTGTGTGGTCACTAGGGATCGAACTTGGGACCTGGTGCTTGCCAGGTAGATGCTGAAACCATTGAACTAAATCCCTGGCCCAAGTCTGCTATAATATTAATAGGCTTATCTTTATATATAATTTTTTGCTGAAAGCTTTTAAAACATTTTTTAATTGAGCATCTAGTATTTTTGATAAGAATGGGTCATGGAGAGCTCCTTTCTTCATTGTGGCTGGTGATCTGTAAGTCTCACTTACCTGTGCTGAACTCTTTTCTCATACTTGGGAAGTTGTCTATTATGATTTCTGTAAATAAACTTTTTATTACACATGTACTATCTTCCAGTTTCTCTTTAATTCCAATTAGCCTTAGGCTGTTTTTCTTAGTGTTGTCTAGTAGCTGATGATTGTTTTCTCATTCTTTTACTATTTTGAAGGTTTCTCTGAGTAAGTCATCTAAATTT
>PVIR01027549.1:0-22930 GCA_004026965.1 Petromus typicus | reverse complement strand
TTCGATTCCCCGGTAACCACATAACAATACTGGGTGTGGAGACCCACACCCAGCAGCAACCAGTACCACATCCACAGTGCCGGGCGTGGTGGCTCACGCCTGTAATCCCAGCACTCGGGAGGCAGAGGCAGGAGGATTGTGATGTGAGTTTGAGGCTGAGCTCAGGGCCAGCCTGAACCACAAAGCGAGACCCTGTCTCTAAAAACCTAAAAAAAAAAAAAAATATATATATATATATATATAGTGATAACAAACAACTTATACCATTTTGTCCTTTTAAAAAATATTCGTTTTATCTTTTGTTTTGGTCTTCAGTTTCTCCACTACTGCTATTTTTTGTTAAGCAAGTGTTTTCTAATGTACCCTGTTCATTCCCTTGTCTTTTTTTTTTTTCTCTATATTTTACTCAGGAGTTTTCCTGGTGATTACAACTGTTATCTTAATTTATAGCACAATTGTTCTGATTCATATAATCTAGTTTCAATAGGATAAAAAACTTTGTTCTATTACCCCCTCTTATTATGCTATTATTGTCATGGTATATGTTTTTCTCTTTTTATTAGTATATGTGTGTGATATATGATGAATACATGCATGGTAGGAAGTTGGTACAGACACACATTGCATCTTAGTGTTTTTTATGTCTACACATTGTGTACCCACCGACCTACATCTATGATTATTGCTTTTAGATGCATTTTGCATATGTGCAGATGTTCTAAATCAGATAGAAAAGTAAATTATGAACTACTATGCATTTATATTGTATTTTAAATTGCCCTGTGGACTTATCCTTTCCAGTATTCTGTTTCTTCACATGAAGCTGAGCTACTGTGTAGTGTCCTGTTGTTTCTTTCTGAAGGACTCCTTTTAGCATTTCTCAAAAGGTAGGAATGGTTGGAATGAACTCTCAGTTTCTACCTGGAATTGTCTTAATTCTTCCTTAATTTTTGTAGAACTTTTTAAAATAAATATAGACTTTATGATTCATCCCTTCTTAATTTCAGCACCTTGAATGTACCATGGATTCTGACCGGAAGTCAGCTGAGTCCTGTGCAGGATCATTTGTACATAATGAGCGAATTCCCTTGGAGCTTTCAAGACATTTTCTTCACCTTGTATCAGTTCATTATGTGTCTGGGTCAGGATCTTTTGAACTTATCCCATCTGTATTTCCTGAACTTCTCAGATGGGTAGGCTACTGTTTTCTCTCATATTTAGAAAAAATGGCCCTTGTTTCTGCAGATATTTTTGTCTTCCTCTCTGCTGTGCTTCTGGGGTTTTCACATTCTTGGTTGGTCCAGTTCAAGGTGTCACACTGTTCTCTTAAGTTCTCTTCATGTTTCCTCATTTTATGCCTCAGATGAGATGATCTCAGTGTATATCCACACTTATATCTAAGCAGCATCATTTGATTTCTACCTTGGTTGAACCATATTTTCTTGTTTCCTTTCATTTCTTATAATTTTTAAAAAAAGTGAACATTATGAATATTATTACTTAGCAACTCTATGAATCAAATTCTCCCCCTCACCAAGGCTTGTTACTTTTGCTGCATGTTGCAGTTGTTCTATGTTTAGTAACTTCTCAGTTAGTTTTGTAGTCTGTATTCTTTGTCCAGTGGGACTACCACAGTCTCTGCTCTCTTAGCTCAGTAGGATGCTAATGATTAAATAAAGATTTCTTAAATATCTGGCACCAAAAAACTCTCTATCTTTTTGGATGGGCTCCGTGTGGATGCTGGGATATCCTGCGGTAACCCCCAAGCTCCTGAGACCTCTGACTTACCTCTGACTTCTTTTTTTTGTGTAGAGCCTTTACGTCAACCATAAATGAGAGGTCTCCCAAAGCAGTGAGATAGCTCTACACATGTGTTGACGTTTAAGATTCCCAAGTTGATTCCAGAACTTTTTAGAGCCTTTCTGGATATCATATTCCTTGCCTTTTCCCTAAGTTTCTTGGCTAATCTATCGCTTGTTCTCTTTGTCATGTATCACCCTACGTACCTCGGGTAGTACCCATTTACCTGGAAGTGTTATTGACCAATGTACCTGTAGCAACTGTAGCACTGAGTGAGTTCCTAGTTAAATGAGATGAAAATAAGCCTGTTGAGCTGTGCTCCCAGAAGGCCACCAGACTGGGAAAAGGGATAAGGAAATTTCTGTGTGAAAGGGTTCCATTGTGCTCCCTCTGATGTGAGGGTTTATGGGCTATTGTCTGTAAGGGTTCTGCTCACCTGGGAGTGGAGCGATGGGACTCGATTAAGAAAAGCTTTGCAGAGCTCATTGTTCGTACTGAGACTCACCATCTCTACTGAGTGTGCACTTTGTGTGCTGCAGTAGCGCTATAACTCAGAGTTTGTAAAAACTGGGATCTTTATAGTTTTTTAATTTTTCTTGTCTGTGTTCAGGAGCAGAATTTGCAGCTCCTCATTTTTCTGTTGTCACTGACATTACCCCTTAACATTTTGTTTATTTTCACTAAAAATCTAGAAAAATTTCTTCCAGTGTATTTAGGATGTTCCAGTGACTGATTGTAAATGCTTCTTTGTATTTCTGGGGTTAGGTGCTGTGTGACAGGGTTCACAGCAGTTAAAACTCCCAGCATTCACTGCACTGTATGAATCAGGACAGTGGGCAGCAAAAATACCTCTATAAACAGTTCCTTTAAGGAAAGCCAGACATCATATGCACAGTGTGACTATACCTGTGTAACTACAACTTCAGTGTATTCCAAACCAATGTAACTCTCTTCTTTAGATTCCAAAAAGTCTGTGAACAATTCCAACATCCATTCATTTCTCCAAAGACTAATAGAAGGGAAGTTGGAATGGAAAAACTCAGTGGTCTTTAGTGGCTATGTGAAAAGAAATCAACATTTAATTTGACAAAGGCCACAAAATCACACGCCCAGGTGGACCCTGTGAGTAGCCAGAGCATTGCACGGGGCCTGCACCAGCTCGATCGAGGGGATCGTGCTGCTTAAAACCTCCTTAGCTTTGCAGTCTACCTCAGGGTACTTGTCACTTTTTTAACTTACCGGAATTGGGAATCTCTGTTTGGATCTGTATCCATTGCTTTTTAGCTCTGTATGTGAACCTGCTTCTGGGATTTGTGTCTTGTGTCTTTGGTTTCATTGCAAGTTCTGACACTGGTATCAAAGTGATATAATTATTAGAGCTTAATAGTAAGTCTCAATTTTATAGCAATTTCCTTAGTTTGAAAAAATTATCCTCAAATCTTTTTTCTTACTTATGAACTTCAAATGCATGTTTCAAGTTCTGTTAGAATCTGTTAGGGTTTTGATTGGATTTGCATCTAATTTATGGATATACTGTAAAGTAATTTACATAAATTAAATATTAATAGTTTTCATCCATAGGTATTTTCAAAATAGGCACTTAGAGGGAAACAAAAAGAATAAAAAGTAGGGAAGAAAGCCTATGGAATTTATGGGATATGCTTGAGAGACCTAGCAGCCACATTATGGGGGTTACAGAAAGTGAAAAGACAAGTGAACAGATGGTTTACTTGAAGAAATGATAGTTGAAAACTTCCCGATCTGGAGACGCATCCCATGCATATATCCAAGTACACGAAGTTCTAAAGTCTCCAGTCAGGTTTAACGCAAATAAATTTAAACCCAGTGTGCTGGCTGGCACAGAGTCACTTACTTGGGAATCTGAGGTCAGAGGATCGATCACTTGAGGCCACAAGTTCAAGACTACACTGTGTGAAAATATCCACGCAGGGAGAGGGAGGAGCAAAGGGCGAGGCAGGGGAGGGAGAGACAGACAGGGAAAGAGGGAGGCGGGGAGGGAGGAATAGAGAGAATGAGAGAGAGAAGGGCCAGAGGGGAGAGAGGGTGAGTACGAAAGAGAAAAGGAGAAGAGGAAGAAGAGAAAGAACAAGAAAGAACAAAAAGAGAAAGAACTTGCCAACAAAGGCTGTTTCACTCACTAAGGCTGTTTTCAGAAATAAAAGGGAGAATAAAAACTCTAGACCGATCTTACAAGAAGGGCTAGGGGAGTTATTCAGGCTGAAGCAAAACAATAATTGGTAGTATGAAAATTAAAACTCAGCAGTAAAGATAAACATATAGTAAAATACAAAATACCTTAATAATATGATGGTGTGGAAACCACTTAATTCTAGTGTAAAAATTAAAACTCAAAATATTAAAATAATAATAGTTAAAATAAATTAATGGATACCTAAGGTTAAAAGATACAAATTATGACATCAAAGGCAACTGTTGGAACCTTAAATAAGCAGGGTATCTCTGTATCAGAAAATAGACTTCAAGTGAAAAATTATGAGAAGAGAAAGGATATCATATATTTAAAAAGCAGTTCTCCATGAGGATGTAAATATAAATACACTAAATTTCAGAGCACCTAAATATATAAAGCCAATATTGATAGATTTAAATAAAAAAAATAAGATAATACTACTACAACAGTATACTACTACTCAGTATCCCCCTTTCAATAGTGGACAGATCACCTGAACTGGAAATCAGTAAGGAAACACTAGAGGCTAGCTACATTTAGACTAAATGGACCTAACAGAAGGAAGCATTCAAAATATTCCATGCACCAGCCCCAGAATACACATTTTTCTCACAGCAGAAAAGATTGACAGAACAAAGAAATGTTTCCCTGAAGATACAAGCAAAATGAAAGAACTTAAAGAAAACAGAGAGTGGATTGAAGTAAATGAAATCAGAAATGATTATAGCTGATATCATATAAATAGAAAGGCCCATAACAAAGTATTGTCAGTAGTTATATCAACAAGTTAGGTATGTAGAAAAAGTAGATAAATTCTTAGAAGCACAAAAGTTACTAAGACCAAGTCATAAATAAATAAAATATCAGAGCGGGCCAGTAATGAACAAGGAGATTAAATCAGGAATGAGTGCCTATTTTTTTTTTTTTTTTTTAGGTTTTTTTGGAGACAGGGTCTCGCTTTGTAGTTTAGGCTGGCCTGAGCTCAGCCTCAAACTCACATCACAGCAATCCTCCTGCCTCTGCCTCCTGAGTGTTGGGATTACAGGCATGAGTCACCACACCCATCACTGTGGTATGTGGTACTGACTGCTGCTGGGTGTGAGTCTCCACACCCAGTATGGTATATGGTTACTGGGGATCAAACCAGGGTCATTGCGCTTGCAAGACAGGCGCGGGAACCACTGAGCTACATCCCCGGCCCCAGGAATAAGTGCCTATTAAAGAAAAGTCCAAGATACCCCGTGGCATCATGGATGAGTTTTATCAAACATTTAAAGAATTAATATCAATCATTTAAAAATTGTTCCAAAAAATTGAAAAAGAGGGAACACTTCTAAACTCACTTTGTGAGACTCTCATTGTTTGGATAGCAGAGTAGAGAAGAATATTATAGGAAAAGAAATTACAGACCAGTATCCTCAATGAACACAAGTTCAGAAATCTGTAAACTGAATGCAACAACATGTGAAAAGGGTCTCTCACCATACGTCTGATTTATCCCTGGGAAGCAAGGATGGTTTAGCACAAAGTGAAAGATGTGTGATACACTATAGTAACTTAATGAAGGAGAAAAGCTGTATGATATTCTTTTTTTTTTTTTTTTTTTGAGACAGGGTCTTGCTTTGGAGTTTAGGCTGGCCCTGAGCTCAGCCTCAAACTCACATCACAGCAATCCTCCTGCCTCTGCCTCCCGAGTGCTGGGATGACAGGCGTGAGCCACCACGCCCGGCACTGTGGTATGTGGAACTGGTTGCTGCTGGGTGTGGGTCTCCACACCCAGTATTGTTATGTGGTTACCGGGGAATCGAACCCGGGCCCTTGCGCTTGCAAGACAGGCGCCGGAACCACTGAGCTAACTCCCCGGCCCCTGTATGATATTCTTAATAGATGTGTTAAAAGTATTTGGCAAAATTTGACCTCCTTTCATTGATTAAAAAAAGCTCAGTGCATTATGTATAGAGTAATGTACCTCACCATATGACATGAGCCACAAGTTGCCAGCTACCATTACAATGAAATTTGGAAAGCCTTTCCTTCATGATCACAAACAAGGCAAAGATACCCACTTTCACCGTGTCTGCTTGGCATAGTTCTGGAATTATTTGCCAGAGTAGATACTCAAGAAGAAATCAAAGGCATCCTTATTAGAAAAGAAGTAGAACAGTCTCTGTTTCAGAGGACATGATCTTATACATAGAAAATTCTAGATACATCACCAAACAAACAAGCGAACAAACCATGAGCTCCTAAACAAAGTTTCAGGATACAAAACCAACATGCAAGAATCAGTTGTGATTCTGCATGCTAACAATGAACTATCTGCAAAAGAAATTGAGAAAGCAGTCCCACTAACATGAATATTCAAAGTAGTAAAATGTTTATTAATAAATTTAACCAAGAAGGAGAAAATGTCCACCCTGAAAATCAGAACCTCAGTGAAACCATACAAGACACAAAGGAGTGGAAAGACTCAAAATAGTCCATGGAATTTTTAGCAAGAATAAAGATGGGGTCATGATACTTCCTTACTTTTAGATTATATGACAAAGATACAGTCTTCAAAATAGTATGATGCTGGTGTAAAACACACATATTAATGAGCAGAGTGCAAAGTCAAGAAACTAGGTACAAGTCATCTCTACAAACATTGCTAAAGACTCACTGAGAAAGAATAATATTTTCATTAAATGGTGCTGGGGAAATCAGATAGCCATACATGAAAGGAAAAAAGAAAAAAGAAATTGCATGCGTGTCTAACATTATACAAAAAAATCAGTAACTAAAGATTTAAACATAGAACCTGAACACACACAACTCCTAGAAGAAAACAGGAAAATATCCATGATACTGGTTTCAGCAATGAGTTTTTGAATAAAATATCAAAAGCACAGTAAATAAAAGGACAAATTTACTTCTGAGACTACAGTTATTAAAAATCTGCCCAGCAAAGCGAACAATTAACAAAATAAAAAGACAGCCTATGAAATGGAAGAAAATATTTGCAAACTATATATAGATAGAGAGGGGTTAATCTAAATAAAGAATTCATACAGCTCATTAGCAAAATAATAATAATAATATGAAGAAGAACCTAATTAAAAATCAATAAAATACCAGAATGGACTTTTTTTTAAAGAAACATGCAAATTGCCAAATAGATACATGAAAAAGTATTCAATATCATGAATCACCATGAAAATGCAAATCAAAAACACGATGGCATGAATTCGTACCTGTTAGAGTAGCCCTTGAGAAAAAGTCAGAAGATCAGACATGGGCTCTAGGAGAAGCTTGGGGGCAGTCACATACCAGGACTGCGGTTCAGTTCTCAGCACTGCAAAACGAAGAACTTTTGATCAAGATGTGGAGAAGTAGCACTTACACATTTTTGTTGGGAATATAAATTTACATAGGCATTTTAGAAAACAGCATGCGGTTTTCTCAGTGAAAAATAGTAGGACCACTGTAGGACCCAGTATATAAACATCACCATTTCGGAGTTAGCCAGGACACGGAAGCAATCAAATATTCATTGCTGAATCAATGAAGAAATTGCGATGTATATAATTATATATTGAACATGAATATATATACAATATGTAAGTTTTTTATCCTTAAAAAATGAAGAAAACTCTGCCATTTAAAGAACTGTGAAGGAATCTGGAGATCACTGGGCTAAGTGAAATAAACCAGGAACAGAAAGACAAATACTGCATTATCTCACTGACATGAGGAATCAAAAACAGTGTAGAGCAAAAACAGTATAAAAGTAGAGCAGGATGGTAGTTAGGGGACGGGGACACTGGGAGACATTAGATACTGCCAGAGGACAAACGTTAAGTGACAAGATGAGTAAGTTCTGGGCTATATGCACCACCTAGAAATATGGATTTATTGTACACTTAGAATTTCCTTGGAGAAGTACAATTTATGTATTTACATGAAAGATAATTATGTGAATTAATATGTGATATTAGCTTAATTGTAATTATCTCACAATGTATATTAAAAGTTTACATTGTACACTTTAAATATATATAATTTTCATTTTTCAGTTATGTTTCGATGAAGGTGGGGGAAAGAATAGAATATTAAATGTATTTTGGTGCAGTTTTAAAACTATACCATGTGTTCTAGTTTTACTTGTAAGTACCTGATGGTGTTTGTTACTAATTCTAAAGGTTATTTTGAATTATTTTGAAATATCAGAGGATTAACATTTTTGTTTGATTTTCCCCTGCAGTTTTACCGAGCTCTTATAAAACCTGATAGTTTCCATGTTTTTCAGTTTTATTCATAGTTGTTCATCTGTCAGTAAGTAATGATACTTCTGCTTCTTTCTTGTCCTGGTCACTCTCTGTTCTCACTGTGCTGACCGGAAGGTCCCGTGAGGTGCTGCTCAGTAGTGTCAGCGGTGAACACTTCTGCTTTGCATTCACTCGGGGCACTTTGCATCAGGATTCAGCAGTCCTACTTACTGGGTATATTTGCCAAGGAAATAAAATCAGCATTTCAAAGTTGGCATAGCTTTTATTATTATTATTTTTTTAATCAGGTGAAGTGAGTTAGTGAAGCATTAGAAATACTGCCGTAGAATTTTAGTAAATTCCCTAATTAGGACTCTAACTGAATTCACTGTCATTTAAAATAATCTATTAAGTAATAAAAAAGAGTTATTTCAATAAGGGGCAGTATGTTTAATAGCATGTTAAAATACCATTGCTCTTTGTTTCCCATTAGGAAAAGTTAGACCCTTTATCAATACTTTGAACCCTTGAAATTGTAATTCATAGTTAGATCCCATAAGCTTGCAGCCTTCCTCTCCAGCCCTGGGAGTCTTTTAGGTATCTCTGTAGTTTCCTAGGGTTCCACAGAATATCATTTGATTACTGACTTGCTCGTTTGTAGAGAGATTGTGGAATTGTAATAGAACCAAAATGTGTATATTTCCCATTGTGCAAACTTGAACCTACTAGGTCTAATGACCTAGTAGTAGTCAGTGGTAAATCCTCCACATACTGCTATTGCTTGGGTACAGTTTGGCCTCCAGAGTTTCATGAGTTAGTAGTTTGATGGCCTGGGTGGTGTTGACATGGAAGAAGTGTTCAGAAGCAGGACTAGTGGGAGGTAGTGACGGCATGGGAGTTGTCTCTCATGGTATGCTGGCATGTAATGTGTTGGGCCCTGCAGAATGGTCAGTTCCTACCAGAAGGGGTTGTTACAAGGTCAACACTCAAAACTCAATACCTATACACAAGCAATAGATTCATTGCACTGAGAGAGAAATTGAGAAAATAATTCCTTTTACAGAAACATCCTCAAAAATGAAATATCTAAGAACCAATCTTAAAAAGGAGGTGAAAGACCTTTATTCTGAAAACTATAACACTCTGAGAAAGGAGATTGAAGAGATCTCAGAAAATGGAGACATCCCTTGTTCTTGGGTAGGAAGAACCAATACTTCCAAAATTGCTATATAGATTCAGTGCTATCTTGATTGAAATCCTTGCAGCATATTTCACAGAATTAGAGACAATAATCCCAAAATTCATCTGGAGTCAGAATAGCAAAATCAATTCTAGGCAACAAAGACATGGCAGGGAAGATGACAATCTCCAATTTGCAACTATACTCTAAGGCCTTTGTGTGCATAACAATGGGGAACTGGCAGAGAAACAGGCCTGAGGATCAGTGAGACAGAATAGAAGATGCAGAAACAACTACAGACATACTAGGCCATCTCATCTGTGACAAAGGAGCTTAACACCCTCAGAGGAGGAAAGAGCCTCTTTAATAAATGCTACTGGAAAACTGGCTTGCACCTTGTCAGAAATTAGAACTAGGCCTACATCTTTCATCATTCACTAGACTGAAATTGAAATGGAATAAAGATCTAAATGTTAAAATAAAAAATGTTAAACTTGCTCGAAGATAGTTAGGTGGAACTCTTGGAGATACTGACATAGGGAAAGGCTTCATGAACAAAACCTCAGTAGCACAGGAACTAACAGGAAGAATCAGTCACTGGGATCTCATGTAGTTAAAAAGCTTCTGCACAGCAAGAGAAACCACCGACAGAGCAAAAAGACAACCTATAATGCGGGAAAAGTTTTTTTTTACAGCCGTTCCTCAGACAAAAGACTACTTCCTAGAATATATAAAGAACTTGAAAAATCAGACCCCACAAATTTAAAGACCAATTCAAAAATAGGCATCTGAAATGAACAGACATTTTTCAGAGGAAGGAGTAAAAGCAGCAAAGAAATATGAAAAAATGTTCAGCATCACTGGTCATTTGAAAGGCACAGATGAAAACAACACTGAGATTTCATCTCACTCCACAAAGAATGGCTGCTGTCTTGAAATCAACCAGTAACAAATGCTGGCGAGGCTGCAGGAGAAAGGAATCCTTCTCCACTATTGGTGAGAATGTAGATTCGTGCAACTACTGTGGAGATCAGTGTGGAGATTCCTCAAAAAAATAAGATAAGAGGTCCCATTTGACTCTGCTCTTTCTCTGCTGGATGCATTCATGAAAGAATTAAAAGCATCTTACTGCTGTGACATGTGCACACCCATGTTTACAGCAGCACAGTTTGTAATAGCTACATCTTTGAAACAGCTCAAATGTCCATCAACTGGAGACTGGTTGAAGAAAATGTGCTTAAAGAAATAAGATGGAGTATTACTCAGCTATAAAGAATGATAAATTAGAGACATTTATAGTGCAACTTCTTCTTCTTCTTCTTCTTCTTCTTCCTTCTTTCTTCTTCCAATTTCAGTTTATTGATACATTTTAGGAATACACTCTGAAGCCATACTCATAAGTGAAATAAATAGGGGACAGATGTGTATATACTATATAGTTCCTCTAGTGTGAGAAGCTGAAGGTGTAAATGAGGTCCAGAATGTATATATGCATTATGAAATAGGAAGAAAATATTCAAAGGGAAAGGGAAGCTGGTTAGGGGCAGGGAAAAGCAAAGAAAGGAGAGAAAAAATGTGATGGCAGGGCCTGAGAGGAAGGACTGGGCCTTTGTCGCATCCAGCTATGGAGTTGAGCACGGAGTCCTGGCTCCGTGGTGGAGTCGGGACCGGCTGTCCTTGTGGACACTCACAGGCTGCAGGTGCTGATGGACTCTGGTGCCAGCACTGCTCCCCAGTTACCTACTCACATAGGACAATCTGCATGTAAAACAGTGCATGTCACTTCAAATGGATCATAACTGATATAGTAATTGGCATTGGGTTGCACCACTGTACTTTCATAGAACAAAATAAAGTTGTTTCAACTGCTCTTGAATCCCAGTAAATTATGTACATAAAAACCAGAAAAACAGTCTTATTTAAGGATGGAATTTTATCATATTGACAACTCTTAATCAGAGTCTTCTTCTCCATGATTTGTTCCTACACCCTAGCACCAGTTCTCACTGAGACTTAGCAAATAACTCAGGTCCTTGACAGTTCATAGCACCCTATGGGTTAGTTCACTGTTTGTTGCTTTCAACTATTCCCAGAACAGTCAATTAGCATAGCATTTTCAACCAGCTCCTGCCTCTACCCCAGATACCTGTGGGTGGGGCAGATAACTAAGGAAGCAATCCCAGAGCAATTGATTGGTCATTGCTGGGAATTCACGACTTCTGTGAGTTTGTCAGAAGCCAGATTTTTTTTTTTATCTTTTATTTTTCTTCATTTAAGTGAAGTTTCCTTAATATAAAATGACCTATTTCAAAGTGGAGAATTATTGGCATGTAATATGTTCACACTCGATCAGTTAGCCTTTCTACATGTGTTCGAGATATTCACTATCACAAAGGAAAGCCCATGTTGATTAAGTAACTTCTCCACACGCCTCACTTCCTACCTCTGGGAATTATCCGTCTGCCTATGTTTCTGTGGATTCACCTGTTCCAGGTATTTCATGTCATAGGAATTTTACAACGTGTAGGTCTTCATTTCTCCGTCAGTGCTAAAGGATAGTTTTTGTAGGATGACTTTTAGCTGTGATATGTCATCTTTATTGGATTAAGAAACACCCAGCAGATTAGTAAAGCATACTCAGGTCTATCTGTCTGGGTCATGGAGGGTTGACCTTGTGTAATACATGGTCCCGGCCCTTTCCTCTATGGTACTGTTCACCTGGCCACTCCAGGCCACTGTGAACTAATTGGCTTTCCCCCACCATACCTTCTGCCACTAATATTTGTGCCCTGGAGTCCACTGACGCTGCACTGCAAACCTTTGAAACCACGACTCGTGTTAAACCTCTCCTTTAAGTTGCAGGTGATTGGTACTGAGTCCCTGTGACAAAACGTTGACCAACACATAGGATAGACAAGGTGCCGTCTCACTGCCTTCTGGTCTTCAAGCTTTCTGAGGAAGAATCATCTGTTAATTTTATTGTAGATATCTAGTGCATAATGAGTTGCTTCTCTCACTGTTTCCAAGATTCTTTGTCTTAGCTTTTGAGCTTACTTATGTGTCTTGGTGTGGATCTCATTGTATTTATCTTTCTTGCAATAGATTGAGCCTCTTGTGAAGTTATTTTTGTATCTATTCTTTCAAACTTGGGCTGTTTTGGCCATTATTTCTTCAAATGTCCCAAGCCTATTCTCTCCTGAGATTCCTGCTGTGCACTCGATGTTGATGTACTTGGTGAGCTCTCATAGGTCGCTTACTTTCCTCATTTTTCCTCATTGTTTTTCTTCCTTCTCCACAAACTGGATGATTTCCATTGCCTCGTATTCGGCTTCACTGGTTTTTCCTTCTGCCCATGAAGATCTGTTACTGAAATACAGTAACAGATTTTTAAATTTCAGTATAGTTAAAACTCCAGAATTTGGCTCCTGTTTCCTGCTCTTCTTGTTTCCTCATTGCTATTTGGGTGCCGTCATGATTTCCTCTAGCTCCTGTCTGCTTTCCTTCAAGTCTTTCAGTGCATGTGAGGCTGTGGATTTTAAGTCTTTGTTTAGTAAGTCCAAGGTCTGTGCTTTTTTTCAGAGACAAATTTTGTTGGTTTTTATATGCATGGAGCATATTTTCTTCTTTCTTTATGGGCTTAACAATTTTTTGTTGAAAACTGGATATTTGTGTATCACATGGGGACAGCTTTGGAGATTACATTCTTTCACCTTCTTAGGGTTTATTGTCCCTTGCTGTGCACTGTAGCAATTTGCTTATTTTGCCAGATCTGTATTCCATTTTGTGTGGTTTCCCCCACAGTCTCTGTTTAGGTTTGTCTTCAGCTAGTGTTTTCATAGAGATCTCCTTGACCGTTAGGAGCCAGAGTGAGAAAGAGAAAGGACGGTAGGGAGGGAGGGAAGAGAGTGGGAACTGGTTCTGTGGCAGCTGTTAGCCGAGGTGTTTATGACTCTGCCTTAGCCTCTATCTCCTGCTTCTGCTGAGTCTATTAATCATGCGCTGTGAAAATTTGGTGTCTTCATGCTCTTCTGCGCTCGTGTCCCGCGGTGGCCAGGGCTGCAGTTTTCCATATGTCGTTGTATGTCTGTTTCCTGAAGAAGCTCCTCGACCTTCACTTGCAGGGGCTGGGGCCCTCATGTGTGCTCAGGGGTAACATATTGCCCCAGGTGCCTCTGGGTGGTTCCTCTGCCTGGTTGTTCCTCTGCCTGGCATGTTTTTAGGAGTATCCAGTACCTCTGTGTCCTGGGTGAAGTCTGAGCTTTGCAATAGAGAGATAAAAGCCTCTCAGGTCGGTCCCTGACAGACTCTGGGAAGCTCCTTTGTGAATCAGGTTGGCTTTGCTCCGTCTGGAACCAGGGACCAAGCTCCGCACAGGGAACACAGCTGTCTGTGAGACTCCTGCACTGTGGAGCTGGAAAGCCAAGTGGAGCAGGGGCAGAGAAAAGTGCCAAGGAGAGCTAGGAAAATGGAGCCCTTGCCTAGTATGTGTGACGCCCTGGGTTCACCTCTCAGCACCTGAGAAGAGAATCCTGGAGAGCGTCCTCCTGTGTTTATGTTGCCTTTCTCTGGGTTCAGCACTTGCTCGGTGGCTGAAACCCTTCATTGTTCTCCTGACTGCTGATGGAGTTGGACTTGACAGTGTCTGCTCTAGTTTTTGATGTTCGTGTGGGGGAAACAGGCCGTTGGAGCTCCCTGCTTTGCCTTTTTGCTGATGTTTCAGGCTGGAAGCCAGAGGTGTTTAAATGTTGGCAATGGAATATGTTTTTGGTCTGCAGGGTGAGGCAGAGGGTTAAAGCTTTCAGATCTTAAACAGGCTAAGTGCTCAATAAAACCAATAAGCCAATAGAATAGTAAAAAGTGCAATTTATACCTTGTTAATGTTTTTTCTCCATGCTAGCCCTTTGTTTATTTTGTATCTTCAGACATAATGACACATTGTTTTAAAAGGTTTTTTTCATTCATACTGTAGGCAATGGACACTTTATTACTTTATTTCACATTTCATTTAGTGAAGAGTTTATTCACAAGTGAGCTCTACAAGTGAAGGTCTACAGCCTTTGGGAGTAAAGTGTTTATAAATCAGGGAACATCTTAGATGAGCAATTCTTTTAGCATGGTAATTAAAAATTTTTTGTAAGTTTTTTCTTAGTAAATACCATATAAAACGTGTGAGTGTATATGTTGGGGCTGAAATGTAGATGATTATAGGTGACCTCTAAGTTAGGATAGCTTGTGGTTTTTTCCACTTCAAAATGGTGCATTGTGGCAAATTCAGTAAAACCACACTTTGAATTCTGCCTTTCCCCAGGCTGGTGATACGCAGTGTCTTTCGATGCTGGGTGTAGCAGTGAGGGATGCTGCTCGATGCTGCTCCAGGCAGCCAGGGGATCGTGATGGGATGAGCAGATGCCTACCATGTGCTGTGTTGCTAAGGTCTGACATGGTTGGTTAGGAGTATGTGCGTTTGTTGGTAGATTAAATGTATTGCAGGCACTTTTGACTTGTCGCTGAGTTAAGATGAGCGATTCTGAGTGTGGCCCCATCACGAGGCAGGGAGCATCTGTATTCACTGCTACTAGTGTCTATTATTGCAGGACATGTGCCCCATGATGATTCTGGGCTCATCCTGAGAAGGGACAGAGTTAGATCTTGCAGCCCGAGCTGGTGCTGTTCCTCGGCTTCCCAAGCCAGCAGGGGTGTGAGTGTTGTGGAAGATACTTTCTATGAGAGCAGTGGAATGCTGTCATAAATTCTGGCTGCCCACGAGAAGAGCTCCAAGGGTGCCTCCAGGCCCCTTATCAATCCCTGCTGAGGTGTCCATGTGGGAGTTGCAAGTAGGGAGGCAACAGGGCAAGTTTTTGTGTTGATTGAATTTGCTTGTTAAGGGTATGAGGTTGGTTTTAGTTTGTATTGGAATAAGTTAAAACATGTAAACAAATCTTGAAAAAATGTTATTTTGTTGCTCGTGACATCTTGGGAAAGCTCTGACCTCATCCCAGATCACCCCTGTCTACTTTGTGTGATCACAAGTATCCCAGGACCTTCACGATGGCTACCAACAGCAAGGTGTCCAGGTGAGCGGAGGAAGGCATTTATGCAGGGACAAAATAGATTGTCTAGGGTAGACTTCATGTTAAGTTTACAACAGTGGAACTTCAGAATGCAGCCACATCCACAGTTTCTGATAATTTATCTTGCCCTTGTCTTTACAAGAGCTGAAATTTACAATGCTGGGAGTTGAACCCAAGACCTCCCACATACTGAGCAAGTGCTTACCATGGAGCCTCTGGCCCAGCGCTAGAGCTGAAATACAGAATGTAGTGACATTCACATCCCCATTAACTAATAAACCACATACTTTGTGGTTATTTTAAAAATAATCAGAAATCTCAGAAAGATATTTTGTGATTATCCAGCAACAGAGTTTTAGGTTTGTACCCCAGAGTTAGAGCCAGGGAGGTAACTGGTGTTGCAAGTGAATGGCCCAGTCAGAAGTCTGCCACTGCCACCTCAGGCCGCAGTGCACAGTGACAGTGAGCAGGGGGGTGTGGTGGTGTGAAGTGACAGGCAGGGTGGGGAGCTCGGAAACACATCTGCTCAGTATAGTTAATTGTGTCTGATTGGTGTGCTTCAGCTCTGACGTGTCCTCTGAGGTCTCTCTCATGTGTTCAGAAGTGGGAGGGGATAAGACAAGCAGGGCTGTAATGTCAGTCATCAGCTAATCCATTGACAAGGTCCCAACTCCCCGGCATCATCAGGAAGTGATGGAAACAGGATGTGGGGCCTAGCTGAGGGCTTGAGTTATGGATGTGTGGCCCTGGGGACTGGTCCCGCTCCTTGCTTCTCGGCCCTTTCCTTCTCTTTCTGCTTCCTGACCTGCATGAGGTGAGCATCTCTCCTCCAACTTACGCACAGCCACACTGTTCTGATGTTTTTCCTCACTTTGGGTGCACAGTGATGGAACCAGCTGAGTGAGGGTGGAATCCTCTGAAACTGGGCCAGAATAAACCTAACTCACTTACAAAGGAGCAAAATGATTCAGTAGCAAAAGGGTAGTGTTTTCAACAAATGGTGCTGGGGCTGCAGGATAGCCACATACAGATTTGCACCAAGCGAACTAAAAATAGGTGACAGCTAAATATAAAATCTAATATCATAAAACTTGTAGTAGATAATATAGTAGAGAATGTACATGACCTTGGGTTTGGCAGTGACTTTGTAGATATCACATCCAAAAGGTGATATATGAAAGAATTAAAATTACATGCTCTGTGAAAGACACTATCTACAGAAAGAACTCTTAAATTTCAGTAATAAGAAAATAATTCAATTTTTAACATGGGCAAGTAACCTGGACACCAAGCCAAAAAGATATGCAGATGACAAGGAAGCATATGGACAGGTAGATACTCCACATCATGCCTGTGTGGGAATTGCCAATTAGGACAGCGCGTCACCTCCACCCACATATCAGGATGACTGAAATCAGGACACCGGACACCCTTAAGTGCTGAGCAGCAGGAACTCTCTTTCATTGTTGGTGGGAATACAAGATGGAAGTCACTTTGGAAGGCTTTCTGACAGCTTCTTATAAGAGTAAACGTATCTTCACCACATGGTCCTTAGCAGTGGTGACGCTGCTTGATATTCACCCATGTGACCTGAAAACTGTCCATACAAGAGTCTGGGCAAGTGTGGTCATAACAGCTTTGCTCAAAGTTGCCAGCATGTGGCTGCAGCACAGTGTACCCCAGCAGGTGATGCGTGACAGCAGTGCACCCAGACGGTGTGATGTACTCAGTGCTGAGCAGATATGCTGTCGGGCTGTGAAGATTGGAACCAAGTGGAAGAAGCCAGTTGGTAAAAGTTAGATATTACGTAGGCCCAAAGATACTATATTTTGTAAAAAGAAAAGCTGTGGAGATAATAAAAGAATCGGTGAATATCAGGGACTAAAGGGGACAGAAGGATATAGTGGCAGAGCACAGAAGGCTTTTAGCTTGGTGACACTATTCCGTATGATACTTATTGGTGGATATATGTCATTATACTTTCCCCAGAATGTACAGTAGCAAGAATTCACCCCTGTATAGATTATACACTTGGGTGATAACAGTGTAGCGATATAGGCTCATCGACTGTTACAAAGATTCCACTGTGGGGGATGTTGATGGTAGAGGACACCAAATGTGTGGGTGTGGGGCCTCTATTTTGTTTTCTTCTATTTTTCAGGGAATCTAGAGCTACTGTAAATAATAAAGTCTATTAATTAAATACATTTTAAAAATTTAATGTTCAGCAGTCTGTGGCAGTAAGAGGCAGAATCTGCTTATTCATCAAATCAGAGAACTGGAGCGGTCCTAACAGGGAAAATGTTGTCTGGGACCAGCTACATGATTTATAAAGGAAGATTAGGTACCTCTTTTATTTATGGCCTTATTCCTTCCTTCAACCCCCAGAGTGTACTTAAGCAGGATATGTAAAGCATATAATTTAATATTTTCCATCTTTATGCCTTATAAATGTTTCCTTCAGAATTTTCATTTGATTATGTAAGTAGATATTATGGAGTTACAGAGTTTATTCACACTAGACATAGATGTGGAGGGAACATATGGCTTTTTGTTTGTAGCTGGTCTGTTTTATACATTGGCATCGGCTGTAGTGGGGAGGTGTTTTAAGACTTATTCCTACAGATTTCTCGGAGGCCTTCTTCCTGGTGTGTGGCCCAGAGTGTGGGAGCGCCGAGTCTCCCCTGGGTCTGTTTGAAATTCGGGTCAAGCCCTCGCCTCACCTAGATGTGCTGAGTTCCCTGGGGATTTGGAAGCACAGTTCTGTTGAAGAAACGCCCATGTAGACACTGCTGAGTCCTCTGATTCCGGCGCCACAGTCAGCAGAACATCAGGCCTTGGGGACCGTGGCTGTCCTGCCTCGCTGGGGGTGAGCAGTGGAGACCCAGGGTGCAGCGTCCTTCGGGACCAGGACCCCGCGTCAGCCTCCCTTCTCCACTGCTCGTCCCTGCCCTGTGCCCACCTTGGTGCAGAATTTGAATTGTGTCTAATGGTACAAATCCCCATTATGAAGTGCAATCATGATGTGTATATGTAATGTACCAATAAAGATTTCAATTAAAAAAAAATAAAGAATTTCAGGCTCGGGCTCGGGCAGGTTGTCATATGCTTGCGTGCCTTGGCCCTTCTCTCTTGCTGACTCGGTTCCTCTGACTCCACGTCAGGGCCCTGGGATCCCCTCAGCTTTATTTCAGTTTCTGGTTTTGGAGATTTCAGTCCAGAGCACCTGGCAGAGCAAACCTTGTCCAGGCCAGGAAAGGGTACGCCCCAGGACCATGGAGGTCCAGCCTCCTCCTCGTAGCTTCAAGCTGAGGACCTAGCCTCTCATGTGTGCGCTTAGAAGAGGACATTTGGGATCTGAACTACATCAGTTCCTTGGGAGCAGACCCTGAGCCATGTCTTCACGTGTGCTCACGTTTTGCTTTTTAGGGTAGAGGCCATTATTGTGTATGCACTGTTGGATATTTAGCTTCAAAAGGAATACGGTGTTTTTAAGCTTACATATATTCACTCAAGCTGTATCAGGAACTAGAATCAGTGAGAAGAGCACGACAGCAATATAAAACCTTTAAATTACTAGAGGGTCAGAAAGCAAAGATAATTGGAATAATAAGGTTACTACTTAAGATTATTTTAATCAAAAGTCCCCCCAGTGTAACCCAAATTTGTTTAGTGGGAAATGCAAATTTTTTATCTCGTCAAACTGAAAAATCCAGGAGAGTGAGTGCATCTCACTGCGAGGCACCGAGGACTCCCACAGAACCAGTTTTTTGTCCCTTTCTTCCTGGACTCTCCTCTCTGTCGCAGCCGCTCCAGACCTCACACTTTCTCTCTCGGCGTCAGCACACTGGGAAGGTGGAAGCTCGTTTGCACAGCTCCCAGCGGATATCTCACCGCCAGCCTGTGGGTCCAGGGTGACAGAACAGCACATTCTCCATCTCCGCGGTGGGATGGGAAGACGTACCTCAGTCCTCGTGGGGGATGCAGGGATGCGGGGAGGTGCCCTTCCCCCAAGCCACACTGTCCTTTGGTGCAAAACACCTGAAATACATGGATCTAATGGAGACGGGCTGTACTTGTCACACACCCACGGGGTTCCAAAGACTGGGCAAGTCTAAAAATATACACAACCTCCCCTTAGTAGCTGATAATTTTACATGTTGAAATGATAATATTTCTGATGTATTAGGTGGGATAATACCCAAAACATTTTTCTGGTTGTTCAGTCTGGCTCTTAGGAAATGTTAAAGCCCATCTGAGGCTTGGACGGCATTTCTGTGGGATAGAGCTCCGCCGATGAAGTAGAAGGTGACCGTGGCCATCTTCCCCTGAGCACCCGAGCCTCAGCCAGGCACAGGGTGGCCCCTCCTCTCCAGGGGTGCAGCCTGAAGCCTTTCCAGCTCAGAGTCTGGGCACAGTCTCACGAGACTTCTTGGGACCATTGTCACAGCTGCATGGACAATGGACAGAGTGTCCCTCCCAGTCCGCTGCTCTTTCTGAGCCACACCTGTGGGTGCAGCACCTGGGACTGCAGGTGGAGGGTAACCATTGGTCAGGCTTGTTGTTTCCTTGGTACTCAGTTTCTCTGAAGCATTTCATGGGCTTTCACTGTGTATCCGTTCTCTGAGCTCTAAGGGCTCATAACCAGAGCCAGAATCTTGGTTTCTTTGTATCCTAGCAACCAATTCTCTCCCCAACCTTTATTTTTTGAACTTTTTAAAATTACCGTCTAACAGATATGCAGAGAACTGCACAAATTGTCGAGTGCACAGCTCAGTGTGTATTTTACGAAGTGAACCTCTCTGTGTAACCAGTACCTGTGTGAAAAAGTCGAATGTCACCTCCACTCCAAGAGCCCCTCCATAAAATCTTTATGCCTTGCCAGTGATGAGCCCTTTAAGATACCCCCTGCTTCTTCTTTTTGCACCATATATTTCTTTTGTGTGTCTTTGAACTTCACGTCAGTGGACCCACATAGTCAGTCTTTCTTACAGTATCTGGTTTGTTACACGTGCATTCCTCCTGCGGGGTGTAGCTGTGGTTCTTTCATGTCTGTGACTATCAAGTGCTCCTTTGGGTGCAAGTCCCAGATCTATTCCTCAGGTCTGCTGTGGACAGGGGTTTGGGTGGTTTTCTCTTGGGTGTTTGGGCTCCATGTGGCTGGCTGCCCTTATGCACTTGATCTTTGGAGAATACCTGCACCCCTGCAGATGGGCGTCATACTGAGCCAGGCTCATTGTCCAAGGTGCACTGGAGCCAGTTCTGTGACAAAGGTTTTTGCAAGAAGAGAACTGTATCAAGGATGGTGGACAAATAGCAAGAGATATGCTCACGTCTGTCTCTCTGTGGGTTAGCAGTGAAGGAGTTGGAGCAGACTGGGTAGATAAGAGGAGATGGATGGCATTGTGATCGTAACCAGGGGACTTGGCGGAATTGTCTGCACAGTACACAGGTCCAGGCGGGACTTGCGGACAATTAGGATTCATCTTGCCCTACGTAACAGCTACCCCTGCTCCTCATGTTCTTCAGACTCTACTCGTTGGAGGTTTTCGGTTTTACCACACTGTCCAGGTCACTTTAGGCCAAGTCCTGGGGTCCCCGACCTTATCCTGGAAGAACAGGCTTGATCTGTTTTCAGAGCAGGGAAGTAGCGGGCCAGTGCCCGGGAGTGGACTCCTGGGGCAGAGGCAGGTTCTGCCCTCACAGGCCCTGCCCAGCAGTTTTCTGGCCTCCAGCAGTGTGAGTGCAGGTCCCCAGCCTTCATTTACTGGGGGGCCCCTGCCTTTTCCTCCAGGAAGCATGAGGTACTCTTCTGCCCCCTCTTTAGGTGATTCTTGCACTCCACTTTTGCAGTCAATGTAAACACCTCCGTCTAGGTGGAGGCCATGTAGCGAAGCTCTCCGGAGCAGCGCTGGGCTCTTTCATCCCCCGCCTGGTGGCCTGAATTCCAGGCTGGAGATGGCAGCCTTAGTTTGTGTAATTTGAGACTAGCTGAGAAGTTGGACTTTTGTCTTATGAATATAATAGTGAACTCAAGCACACTGGGTTTCAGGCTTTGAGGGTGAAAGGGCCCCTTTCATGAAGCCCGCTTCTCTTCCTTCTTCCCGTTCTCATGATTCGTTGTCTCCTAGAAATCTCAACAGGGGTCACAGGATGCTGTCCTCACAGTCCCACAGGCAGAATTTATCCTTTTATGTGTGCTCCTGCTCACTGAGCTCAGGGCGAGTCCCAGGATGGAACAAGAGGCTGACCAGGCCCAGCTGTGCTCAGGAGAGAGGCACTCTCTGCCTTCGCCCCGCCTGGTCAGGAGAAGCAGGCCTGCCCCACTGTGGAGCGCCACCCTGATACAGCTTTCCTCTCGGTCCTTATATCCCTGGACCGGAGAGTTGAGTCCTGCTGGCTGAGTTGGGCACAGGCTGTGGTCTGGTTGGTTGGAAGGTGGGCTGGGGAGTGGTCACCAACAGCCCCAGTATGAGGTGCAGGGCACTGGGCAGCAGTGAGCCAGGAATGTGTACCAGCCCTGAGGCTAGCAGGATTATATTCTAAAAGGGAGACACAGAATCATGCATGTAATCTGATGGAGAGAAGATAACAAGGTATGGCAGCTGCCCTTGTATCAATAGTGTCAACTCCACTATTACATTAGATTTAGGCAGAGAATGAAATTTAACTGTGACCTTTTAAAAAGCAACATGGGTAAAACAAAGGAACCGAGAAAGGTTAAAAATAATGAGCAAAGATATACAAGACAAGTACAAATGAAAAGAAGCAATATTAAATCAAGGCAGAAGCCATCAGAAGAACAAGGCAGGCTGTTTTACAGTAACAAAAGGTGAACTGTACAATGAAGATAAAATTGATTCTTTACCAAAATGAAATATAAAAATGGGTAACATAAAAAGTGTGAACAGTACAGTGGGAAATGGATAAAATCACAGCTGTTTCAAGGTTGTTCACATCTTAGGTAGCATAAAATAAAGTGTGTAATTATAGGAAAATTTAATAATATAAAAGGAGAATTGAATAGCTATATACAATATTCCATTATACCAATAGAAAATACCCATTTGTTTCAAGTATTAATGAATGATTAAAAAGTAATTAAATTCTAGACCTCATGGAAAACATCATCTTGTTCCAGAATGTAGAAATTGTGTATCTATGATCATTGTGAGTTAAAGCTAAAATCTAGTAAAGGAACACAGTAGAGAATCAATTTTCTTTTTAACAAAAAAGTCAAACAAATAGAGATGAATAAATCAAAATGGTGATTTGGAGCCAGGGATTTAGCTCAGTGGTCCTGGTGCCTGCCTTGCAAGCACAAGGACTGGGGTTCGATCCCTGGTAACTACATATAACAATATGGGGCATAGAGACTCATGCACCAGCAATTAGTGCCACATACTACAGTGCCAGGCAT
>PVIR01027548.1:0-22794 GCA_004026965.1 Petromus typicus | reverse complement strand
AGAAATGTAAAATAAAATGTGAAACTAAAATCAAGGAGTTTATTATCTATCAGGTAATGTGGCCAACTATCCAATATTCTCAGCCTCAGTGCTAAAGACTGAATTTGGAAAACCAGTCCTCTTGGGCAACCAAAGACAATCCACAGTCCTAATAGCTGGGAAAATAGACTTCACAGAATTCTTCCATCAGATATAAGTGAGAGTGTGTGATGTTATTGAATTATTTAAATGTCACTTGTCCTTTGGGTACCCTTGAGATAGAACCACTTTTGGAACAAATGTAACATCATCTCACATTTTGTTTGAATGTGAGCCATCAGGGGTCATATCCAGAGTCAGAGATTAAGTCTTACTAGGCTCAACAGCAACTCCTGCTATGCCTTAGCTTCTTAGAACTATTTCTCATGGAAAATAGGAACAGGCCATGTCAAGAGAGAGTGAGTACACAAAGGAGACCTAAAGCTGATCTCCACACAGGTAGATGAAAGTTACTCATGTTGTCTACTGTAATGACTTGGATGCGCTCTCACTGAAATATAACAATCTTGTATTTGTGTTATGAAAAGTCAATGTTTCTGGCTTTTCTTTGCTCATGTACTTGTTTGACAAGCTAAAACCTACATTATTCAAGCCAAGTATTGAGTGTGATAACAACACACAGTAAATGCTTAAATATTTAAAAATTTTACTATATTAAAAGATACTGCCATTAATACCTGTCACAGCACTCTCCTTTCTTTCAAGTACACTTACCCCATGGTTCCTGATCCTTCCTAGAGCAATTTTGGAGTCTTACTTCATTGTTCCCCTAATTGTCTGCTAATGTTTCCCTTTAATGGTGGTTTTGACTTTGGAGGAAAGCTGGAAGTCATGTGGTACCAGATGCAGAGAGTGAGGGAGATGAGAACACACCAGATACTTCCAAGATCCTTCCTTTCCTCAGATGACATGCGGCAGCAGTAATCATTGTATTTTTTAATTAAAATTTATACAGCTACTTAAGAGACAGAACTTCCAGAACTTCTAATAGGGACAAGAACAAAAGGATAAATGAGTTTGAAAAGATGTCAGTATTTTGAGAGAGATTAAGGGCAATTTGTCTTTTACTCTCAATTTTAAAACTCAGACATTCACTATATATATTTCAATAACATTTTGTATATTTTGGAAGAAGAGATTGATGATGATGACATTATTTGGGGTGCTGGTGAGAAGGCGTATGTATAGACAGATATTTTGTTTATTCAACTTTGATCACATTTATTTGAGATGGCTCTTGAAAGAAAGTTTTATTATCACATTTATTTGAGATGGCTCTTGAAAGAAAGTTTTCCCCCATGGGAAATTGAGTACAATCCAAAATTTAAATTTACTTTATCAATTGCATATGCCTTAATGAATGTCAGTCTTCTAATCAATAGGTTCCCTTATTAAACTATTAGCCAAACTAGAGGTGCTTGTAAATATCAGTCTAATAGTGACAAGTATCTCAGTGACTATGCAGTTAGCTGATCACTACATCAACAAAAACCAAAGCTCAAATGGAAATATAGAACACATCTAACTTTCAACAATGTCACTGAAGTGAATTGTTCAACTATGTTCCGGGACAAATCCTATCAATTCCAAATAGTCTGATCTTGTCCTTTCTGAACAACTGCACATCCTAAATCACACCCTAAATCATACAGAAGAAAAAATGTCGTTGTCAACTGGGCTGAGTCACCTGTGAAGACAGATCTCTAGTCACATGAGCACCTCTCAAATAAAAGTAAGAGATGGGCTCGCGGGGCCTCCTCTGAAAGCATTTCTTGTGATCCCCTCCCCCAGGATAGATAAGATACCCTTTTCTCATGCGTTCCCTTACCTCGTGTGTTGCTGTAAGACCTTGATCACATATCATCCCATTCCCTGTTTTCCTGACTACTCCTCCGTGAGATGGGATCCATACAAGCGCAGTACCTGTGTCACTCACCGTCATGAGGCCATGAGGCTTTCCAAATGCTATCCAGAGAAGAGGGTGTTGGCCCCCATGTAGTCAATGTTTCTGTTTCGTGGAAAATGCTATCTCTGTAGTAAGAAACAGCAATTCAAACAGCTTCACTGAAGAGGAGAAAGAGATCAGAAGCGGCAAAAAGTCTTAACACCATCCAAGTCAGCCTTGTCATCCTGACTTCATTATTATCAAACCATTTCTTGATTAAATATGACTTCTGGGCAAAAGATTTAGCTCAAGTGGTACCACACCTACCTTAAATGTGACTAATCTGGAAGTATCTTCTATTATCCTGGTCATGCTAATTTGAAAGTATGGGTTATATTTCCTGTTTTTCTCAGGGTCATATATTAGTTATTCCCTGAAAGATGGATTCACTTTGAAAGAGTTGTCCAACCCAGGTTCTGATTTTACAGACAATGGTGACTGCCTTGTGGATCAGACTCCATCAGAGATTCCCAGCTAACTGCTCCAGGTCACAACCTGACCTCACTGCATTTCTATTCAAACTTTAGCTTATGAATTGACTTTTTTCTTGTTTTATTACAGATTTGCTAACAGATGTCCAGATACGTCTTCTTAGGGGTAGATCAGAAACAATCACTGCTTTCCTTTGTTTGCTTTTAAAAATTTTACTGCCTCAGTAATTTTATTATGTATTGGGCCAAAAATGTATAAAGTGAAATATGTTCCCAATTTTATTATAAATTTTAATGAGAAAATTCCACTTCATATGATATCAATTCAATTTACAAAAAAAGCTTCTCTGGAAAATAAACATTCCAATCTGGAAATTTTTGTTTATGGTACATTTTTTGAATTTGTCAACATCCTACTTTTTTATTATACAATATCATACTTATAAGAAGTCAAAAGGCTATATTTCTTTACATTCAGGTGGATTAAAGTTTTTAGACACCTCTACTTTGATCATGTTAGCAACCAAAAAAAAGTCTGCTGCAGTACAGAAAGGAACCCTCCATGCCCATTGTTCCATACTGCCTTCTCCCCTTCTGCTCTTGCAGCCACACTTAGGCACACACGCGCGCGCACACACACACACACACACACACACACACACACACACACACACAACACAGAGCACATGCGGACCACCTTTCCAACTTTACAAACATACCTCAGGTAATCAGCACATTTTAAATTTGTAGGTTTATAGTCTACTACTAGTCCACTCCATTCTTGGTCTGTAGATGTTTAAACTACCTCAGATTATGATGACAAATACCCAAACTGCTATGTCTTTTCAGCTGCCTCACAAAGCAACTGAGACTAAATGAAGCTGAACATGTGAGTCATCATCTCGCAATGTTCTTTTCCAGGTAGAAAATATCTGGGCGAGGCTTCAAGGCAAAAAGACAAATCTGACCCATAACAGAAGTTCATTCTCCTTTAAAGAAGCTGGTTAAGGCCTTGGGAGTTAGCTCAGTGGTTCCTGCACCTGTCTTGCAAGTGCAAGGGCCGGGGTTCGATTCCCAGGTAACCACATACAATAATAGGTGTGGAGACTCACCCCAGCAGCAACCAGTACCACATACCACAGTGCCAGGCATGGTGGCTCAGGCCTGTAAGCCCAGCACTCAGGAGGCAGAGGCAGGAGGATTGTTGTGATGTGAGTTGGAGGCTGAGCTCAGGGCCAGCCTGAACTACAAAAGCGAGACCCTGTCTCAAAAACAAAAACAAACAACAAACAGCAAACAACAAAAACAGAAGCTGGTTAAAAAGGATTCTCATGAGAGTCTTCTCAGGGGTTTTCAAATACATTAAAGAACCTATGTTTGCATTTCCCAAGAATTATTCTTGGAGATGTTTTTGTTTGTTTTATTTGCCCCATCTAACTTGACCCCAAAGTACTGCCTGTTCTGCTTCCCTCTTATTTTTCCCCACGCACGGCACTAGTGCACCCTACTTATGCAGATCAGTGCACTTCGTTTGGGCAGAGCAGTGCACACTCATAACCACGTAGTCATCTGGGTCCCATCACACCTCTCCGCCCCTAGATTCATACACTATTTGTGGAGGAAGATTGTGTAGAACGTATCTTGATCCTCTTCAAGCCTCCTATACCCTATTTCACCACCCCCATTCTGTTCCTTGTTTTGAACAGTGAGCAAGTTCACCAGCCCTGCTAAGAAGAGCAGGAGCTCCCTCTCGTGGTCTTTGCAAGTCACTTCAGAAATTTGAAGCTGTGACAGCAGGAAATCCTGGTTGCATTTATAATTAATTTTGTCTATGAGAGATTGACTTATAAGCTGTGCTTAGTCACACTCAGGACTTCACTCTCTTCTTCAAATTGATACAAACACCACTAAGTGTAAAAAATGAAAACTGTATAAAGGACTTATTTGTATGAACTCAAGAGAAGTAACAGTGGGGAGCATAAATGTCTGTCATTTGCTTTACTCGATTTACATTTTACAAGTAAATCCATATGATATTTGAAGCACAGAATAAGTCTAATGTCATGGTACCGTCGTTTTCAGCCCCGTGTCTCTATTAATAATACTCTGCACAATGAAATTATTTTTGAACAAGTTAAGATAATTTTGTTAAACATGGGACTGGATATGGAAATGAAATTTTTTGGAAGGTAGTATCTCTGAAATAGTCACAATTTAAGGTTGCCGCTCCTATACTTCTGTTTTTATTAGATTGTTGCATTTTCAGGAAATTAAGTTGAAATCTCATTTATGCAAACAAGGTCATTGACGGGGATCTTAATCAAATGATAAATGACACCTGTTACACACCAGGAAATGCATTACAAGACTCATTACAGGGAGATAAGTGACATTTTACTTATCTCCCGATTCCCCAGCTCAATTTGTATCTGATTACAATGAGAAACCCACATAGTTGGGTTCCTGTTACTGGGAATAGTTTCCTAACCATCATAATACTTGATTTTTTTACCAGGCATAGTGGCTCACACCTTTAATCCCAGCACTCGGGAGGCAGAAGGAGAAAGATTGCTGTGAGTTCGAGGCTGGCCTGGGCTACATAGAGAGTTCAGGGCCAGCCTGAACTACAAATTGAGGCCCATTCTGATGAAACAAAACAAAAAAGCCTTTTTTCTCCCCCTAAAAATAAGCTAATAGATCTTACCTCTTAAGTTTGTAGGACTTAACTAAGAACAGGGGTTGGGGGTAATTTTTCAGTGTGTGCACAGTTGGGAATGCACTGCAGTGGCCTAGCATTTATCTAGCATGGACGAGGAGGCCTGAGCTCCAGCCACCACACCATAAAAAAAAACATGAGTCATGGGTATAGAGTTCCAGTATTAGAAGATGACATTTTTAGGATTACAATAATACTTAAGTATGAATTACTTAACACTACCAAACCAGAATTGAAAGTGGATGACACGGTGAAGTTTATGTTATATTGGGTGTATTTACCACAATTTTTAGGAAGATTTGCTTGGACCTTCTTCAGCCTTGTTTATGCACCTGTTTTCTTTTGTTGAGGCAAGTGAATAAATTGTGGTGAACAACTTCCTCAAGCAATAACATCTCACTGTGATACCTCACTGTGGGGTGATGAAGGAGTGGTAAAATTTATTCATGGAAATAACTGAGACAAAAGAAGTGAATGATAAAGTCCTCTTCCTCCTCCACAGAGGAGTCTTACCTCCACAGGTAAGTCTGCTACCGAGCTAGAAAGATTAAGAGTAATTACTTTATGAGGCACTGTATAACTCCTTATCTTTACCTGCCACCAGGCATAGTGGTGAGTGCCTGTAATCACAGCCCTTGGGAGCCCGAGGCATGAGGATCACCATGAGTTCAAGGCCAGGCTGAACTACATAGAGAAACTTTATCTCAAAAAGTGAGAGAGACAGAGACAGACAGACAGACAGAAACAGAGAAAGAGAGATGGAGAGATTCCTATTATACTTTATTGTCCAAAAATCAAAAATCCTAAAGTCTTAGGTGAACATCACTAAAAGTCTCACTCTCTCTCCTCTCTCTCTCTCTCTCTCTCTCTCTCTCACACACACACTCTCCATCTCAGACATCTTAAAAAATCAGTTTCATCAATATGATTAGACTGCAAATAACATTATAGTTTTCATACAGTTAACCTGTATAATGGCTCTGTGTACTTTGTTAATGTCATTCTAATTTCATATATAACACAGGTTATATAAGAAGGCACAAACAACTTGTACAAATTTTGTATTCTTCTTAAATAATAACAGAAGGAGTGAATATAACTCATTATCAGTATATATGTTATCCTGGGATTTTTGGAAAAGCAAAAAATCATTTTGTAAATTTCTACTGGTTGAATTTTTCTTTACAAAGGTTCTATTATAGATGATGTTATTTTTAACTCTGTTGATACAAACTCCACTTTGGGATTAATGACCTCACAGCAGACTGCAGCTTCATGAATTCTTGCTCGGTAGCAGGTAGTTTGCTAAGCACTGACAAATGTGACCTTTCCCACTCCTCAGTGTGAGTGTATTAAAAAGATATTATCATTATTAACCGTATTTATGAATGAGAAGATTAAAAACTAGACAGATTAAACAGCTTACCCAACCTCTATAGATTTTAACTCAACTAAATATAATCTCTAGGTTTAGTCCAGAGTCTTGCAGAAAACTCAGGTTTAACTTAGTGTTTATGTCACCAAAACAAGACTGTAACTCTTTTAGTATACTTGGTAGTTTTGTTGTTGTTCTTGTCTATTTGTTGAGGTTTTTTTTGTTTTTGTTTTTGTTTTTGAGACAGGGTCTTTATGTATAGTCCTGGCTGGTCTTGAATTTACTATGTAGCCCAGACTGGCCTTGAACTTGCAAAATCCTCCTATCTCAGTTTCCACAGTGCTGGAATGACAAGCATATGCCACCACACCCAACATCCTGAGTATATTTTAAAATGCTTGTCAAATTGTTATCACTCCTTAATGTAGTCAATAAGCATTTTTCTTGCTACTAGATGTGTAGTGAGAGGCAAAATACTGCTCTACTCTTGTGGAACTTACAGTCTCATCTTCATTAAGGGGTTGTGGTATCAGCTCAGGGGAAGAACTGTCACAACATGGGGATAAGAAAATCGGCACAAGGGCCGGGGAGTTAGCTTAGTGGTTCCGGTACCTCTCTCACAAGCGCAAGGTCCTGGGTTCAATTCCCCGGTAACCACATACCATACTGGGGGTGGAGATTCACACCCAGCAGCAACCAGTACCACAGACCACAGTGCCAGGTGTGGTGGCTCACGCCTGTAATCCCAGCACTCAGGAGGCAGAGACAGGAGGATTGCTGTGATGTGAGTTTGAGGCTGAGCTCAGGGCCAGCCTGAACCACAAAGCGAGACCCTGTCTCAAAAAACCAAAAAAAAAAAGAAGAGAGAAAATCGGCACAAGATAGGAAGCTTGAGAAATACATTGTGAGGGAAAAAGTAACCACTCTGTAAGAAAAACAGTATTTCCTGTATTGCCATTTGTGTTACTATTTACAGATTCAACTCACCAAGTTTTTGCAAATATATCCTGTGATAATCAGGCATATATAAGTATGTGTAATGATGTTCCAACATTTTCCATTAAAATGCATACTATCTGATTCTTTGGTTTTCTTCATTAGCTGCTACTAAAATGTTGATTACCTTAGGAGTCTGCCTCGGGCTTTTCTTCCCTTGCTTTCTTACTTTAGTATTTACTTGCCCATTCATGAATTTAAAGCCAGAAGATATGTTTATACAGAACATGAATGAGGATCTTAAATTGAAATTTATTTCCTCATTACAACAAATTTGTATTAAAAATTAGAACTTCTGAGTAGAAACCTGAAAGGAATCATCCATAAGTTTTCAAGTCTTCGAACTTCAAAATTGCCAACTGGACAAACTTCATGCCCCATTAAAAGTTCAGACTCAAAAATCCTGGATTTACCCTTGCTTTATTTAATAAGGGTTGATTAGCTTTGCAATTAAGCTATATAGTTCTTAAGCTTTGCCTGGAAAAGTACCCATCTACTTACCGCCTCTTATGAAGTCTTGCTTTCAGTATAATAGCCCTTTCAGTTAGTTTCAATTGGAAAGAACAGACAATATCTCACAGCACCATTTAGCACAAGCTCAGTCTAGGAGCACACCAAGGAACAAGCAATCCTCTCAGTCCACAGTTAATGAATTAAAGTTAAGGCGAAAAATTGGCTCGTTGAGGCAAAATAGTTAATTAACTTTTAGTCAGAAATATTCATCCTGCTTTCCTGGCATAAACAAGTCTCTATTTACTTACTGAAGTGTTTTTCTCCTCTTCTACATCCCTAGGCATCATTCAAGGCTCTCGATACATCATGTCAGAGAAGCTTCATAATTTTAATCCAATTTTTTTATGTTTTCAGCCTCTGAGACCAAAAGAAAAAGTGCATCTCATCAGGAATTTGGTAAACAGTGTAGTATAAACTATGAAAAACAGAATTGAAAGAATTAAGAACCCACCACATTAAATCCTGTACCCTCCGTGACTTTGGATGTTAATTGAATCAGACTTCATGTTTCTTAAAGTAAACACATTAATTCCAAAAGTGAGCTTAACTGTTTACCCTGTCAGGTAAAGCTACAAACTAATATAGCAATATCCAGTGTACCAATTAGTCAAGAGGGTTAATGGAAACTACTCCAGAGCCGCTTGCCTCCGGTGCTTTACAGATGCACTATTTCCTTAAGAAAAACATTTTAAGTTAGCTAATCAGAAAACTATGTCAACAGCTTTGATGAATATATATCTAAATGGCCAATATATTATATACTCCCTAGCCAATCTTCCAAAGTCACCTTTGGCTAATTTTTCCCCAATTACGTTTCCTTGGGGACAACACTCATATTTTCACTGAGGACAGCTTCTATTTATTATCTTCTGTCACCAGCCTATGCTTTGTAAAGGAAGACTGTCTGCTAAAGTGAACGCACATATTTCATAGTTACTGAGAGAAAATACTACTAAATGCTGCTTTTTGCAGTGTAGCCACAAAGTTTACTTTTCTGTAGCTCCATGCTAGATTTCTGGAACCTCAAGCCATCCTCATTTTGTGAGATGAGTTTTCCAAAAGTAAAGTACAGGGTCATGAATTAAGTAAGTATTGGCCCAGAAACAGTGCTTATTACTGAAGTGACTCATTTGTAGGTATGTGAAAAGTCAAATAAATTCATTTCTACATGCATTTAGAAATAGAGTATACTAGAGAAGCCAAACCTGAACTGAAAAATTATGTCCTCAAACTTTATTTGGAATAACGTATTTTCCCATAAGTAAGTTAAACAGATTTTAATGCTTATAAGTATTTAAATTACACAAGTTAAACCTTTTCCTTATAAAAACCAATCCTCAACAAGACTGATATTGTTAATTGGATAAATAAGTGCTGAATCCCTGCAAGGTACCAGCTGAGGTTCTGAGAGCCAGATGTACTAAGATGAATGTGACAATGCTGTCCTCAAGTACGGGCGAAGCAATTTGACAGACTATTTTTATTTCAGGACATCTGGCTCTCAGAACCTCACCTGGTACCTTGCAGATTCTTTACCTTTACCTCTTGCAAGACAAGTTTGCAGACAATAGAGTAAGAAAATTTTTCAGAAAGTAAATTATACAAGCATAGAATATAATTGTATTAGATCTTGCTGCAGCTGAAAATGTTGTACTTTCCCAGGAATTCTTCTCTGCCTGTGGATGACAGCTCATGTGGGAATTCTTGAGAAACAGTCCCTCTCCAAAGACTGTCCATAGCCAATGAATGGCTGATACAGAGATAGGAAGGGCCAGGCCCTTTACTTCTAGGTTGAGTAACTCATAGGGTGCTTTGTGCTCCATCCTTCCCCAGTGGAACAGCTGAGCCCACGTGTTTGCCGATTGTTCCTCTGCCCTACCTTTCTTCTCTCAGTCCTCTCTAGCTTTCTCCTAAAGGAGTCCTGCAAAACATTACCAGCACTAGAATCCCCACCTTAGGTTGTTCCAGAGAACTCAGTCTCAGTCAGCGGCATATGGAATAAGAATGAATGCATGAACCAGCAGCAGCAGGATTACACTGATGAAGCCAAAAGTGTGACTTTAGGAAAAGGGAGAGTGATGCTTGGAGAGACCCCGTGTATGAAGGGCTGTAGACACAGTCCACAAACAAATGGAAATGGGTACACGCATGTACAGGTGGAATTTTTACCCCTGTGAAGTACTGATGTGGGCAGACTACAGAAATCACTCAGACTGCCACCATGCATTGCCAGGAAAATATCTTCCCTGTCTATGATGAATAATATTTTACATTCTTCCAAGGATCTGAAGTAAAGAGATCCAAAATTCAAGTCATAGACATTGAGAACTCTGTGTTCACTCTTAGAACTGTATTTTTGGATGTCCAGAAAGCAAAGAAGGTTTAGAAGAGTGAAGAGCAGGGGGAGTCATCCAGGTATAAGCCAAAGGAAGGAGCTTGGTAAGTCAGCCATGAGTTTTCTTTCCTCCTCCCTGGCTTCACCTGTTTCTTTCCTTGATTCAGGAGTCTCCTGGTGCAAACTAAAAGGGCTGTATTTCCAGTCTTAAGGAACTCGGTGGTCTTACACTTTTTTCTTCCACAATCTTGGGATTTCCTTTCTGATTGTAATGGCTACTTTTACCTGATGCCTTGAAGGGGCTACAGGGTACCCAGAGACCTGGAAAGGCATTCTCTCTGCAGTTGTCTGTGAGTTGTTTCAGGCTAAGATTGATATTTGAATCAGTAGAATGAGTGAAGAAGACACTGTCTCAGCAATGGGGCAAAAACCAATCCACTGAAGGCTCAAAGAGACCACAGAGGCAGAAGGAGAGCAGATTTCTTTCCTCCTTGAACTGAGAGATTTATCTGTCTTTACTGTCTTATGGGAGACCTCCTTGTTTCCACCCTTTGTATTCAGATTAAAGTACTCCATCATTTCTCCTGGCTCAACATCTTGCAGATTCATCACATGGCTCTTCTCAGCCTCTACCTACTCATAAGCCAATTCCCCAATGTATGTTCACTGACATATTTCAGTTCTGCCTCTCTGCAACTTTAACTGATATATCTGTTCCACCAATGATGGCTTCTCACTGGGTCCCTTTCCATATTGCTTTAGTGCAGCATAGGAATCCTCGATACTCTGAGCTTCTCCCCTCCTCCAGATGTCTCCATAGACACTTGTAACTCTTAAGGATGCTTCAAGGTTTTCATTGTTGTTCTCTGCTTTTTTGTTTTCCTGTTAAAATGATGTAAAAATAAACCAAGAAGACCATATCAATCCGTGAGGACTAGGTGGGTGTCCACCACCAACTCTGGCAGAAAGGAGCCTCCTTCCTATTGCAACAGATCCTGAAATTATTTGGGATTTTATAGCTATTATGTTGTCATGAATGGTGAATGAATTTCCATACTCTTCAAGACCAAATTCACAACTTCAAGAGAGGTTTTCTGTATTCATTTCAACTGAAACCTATTATAAAATTCCCTTTTTTAAGAAAGTAAATACAATTAGAATCTCACCTTACTCTAGGTTTTACTGAAGATTCTTTGAATGCCTTGACCTTTCTTCTTTCATTTATGCACAATGTACTAAAACATGTTCCAAAGCAAATAGTTTGGGCTATTAGTCATACAAAATGTAAAATACAAAAGGTATTTCATGGTCATATAAACTTTGAAATTACTGCTTTTCACAAGGTTAAACTGTTTTGTTTTGTTTTGTTTTGTTTTTCTATAATACTTCTCAGAGTCTTTAACACAGTTTGTGTGCTAAATGTTGTCTAGACCAAGGGAATACTATGTCTATACCTACTCTCAAGTTGTTTGGCTGTGGATATCTTATGTTCATTGAGTCTCTATGGATAGGACACACTTTAGAAAACAGACCCCGCTAGAATCCAGGCGCACATGTTAGAATCTGAATGCTTAGGCTTAAGAACCATTGGCTTCTCTCACATGGGCCTTTTGACCATTCCTGTGAGCCCCAGAAGAAGGGACACAGGTTAGTGTGTGATTAGAGACCAGGACAAATGATAATGATAAACAAAAGGTGTGAAAGACGATGCTTTCCTCTACCTGCTTGAAACAAGGATTCGCCATCTTTTGAGTAAATTTTAGAGTTCCATTATGATATGGTAATTTTCATCTTCATTGTTGCATGGAATATACACATATGTATGACAAATTTCTTTAAATAAATACATACATAGTTGTTAAATTTAAGATATCTGTGTAAGTTTTTGAACTACATTTATTAACTTTATAGAAAACCTCTATCCAAAATATGAAAACTACTATGCCAATTAATTATCTTGAATACATCTGAGTAGAACAGATTTTAGAAAGTCACTCATAAGGTTTTGGCTGTACTTCTTGAATTGTTTTTGATGGGATTTTAATGTTTTAAAAGTCTGACAGCTGCTCCTGAAAATGAAATACTGTTTGTCAGCAAGCTATAGTTAACTCCTTTCAACGAGTAGGTAATTTGTTCTTTTAGAAGAGTTGAAAGCATCCACTGACATTTGAGTAAAAAAAGAAAACCAGGTGATTCGTGGAGAGGGAGAGAATGAAATCTCATCACAAGCCTTCTGGAGGTGGGAGAAAGATTTAATACAGGAGGGCAGACCACTTTGGTGTACCTAGTAAAAAGGAAGAAATTGTAAGTGACTCTTCATTGCAAGTGATGTAATCCAAAAAGGCTACACTGTGGAAATCTGGTTCCACAGTGAGACCTTTGTCATTCATTTAAGAGACACACTGCATAGAGCTGTTTTCTGGACTTCATATCTCTAGCATTAAGAAAAATTCTTGTTGTGGCTGGCATGCAATCCAGACCTTCCAGTGGCCTCCTGGCCAAAGGAATGTATCCTCTAACAGTCCTCTGATATCCCCAGTGATTTGCTGGACCAAGTTATAGTCTGTTCATTCTTTCTCCAACCTTTGCCCCTCTTTATTGGCTATCTACTCACTCCCCACATCAGAAACACAAATATGTACCACTAACATCTGGTCAGAAAAATAGAAACCACTATCACTTTCAGAATAGAGAGGATTTCTTGTGGGGAATTGGTTTCAACCGGTACTGAATGACTAACATAGTCAAAAGAAACTACAGAGATAGCCCTAGGAGGAAGCCCTCACAATCCTAGGGTGAGAAAAAAAAAAGAAAAGACATAGAATTTACCAGCTTAAGCCAGGCAGTTTATGGGAATGCACTCCGTTACCCACAGGTGAATTTATGATGAGGTATGAAGAAGTCATTTCTTAGGGTACTGAAAGCAGTCAGAGGACAGAGCCAACAATTGTTTCTGGGGCCACTCGATGCCTCTGGACCCACAGAGTTGGAGCAGGTAGAAAGGACAGGTGTACTGATTTTCTCTTCCATTTGTCAGTCTCTTTCTTTCTGTCTGTCTCTGTCTCTCTCTTTGTCTATCTGTCTCTATCTCTGACTTGGCACAAAGAAAGAGAGGAAGAACTCATGCCTAGTTTTCTAAATTGAGAAAGTAAATAAATACAATAATGCCAAAAATAGATAAATTAGTCAGGGGGCATATATATTACACAACTAGTTGTAAGGAAATGGAACAAGGTGCTTATGTAGTGACTAAACACGTTTGGACACAGACACACAAATGGTAACTGAAATCAGAGAGTTTGTGAGCATTTTTGTTTTATATTTTTATATCATAATCCCTACATTTTTGATGCCATAGATCACTATCAGCATCTAAAAACAATTCCAAAAAGCAAAAACAAGCACTCAGATATGGCTGGGCTTGAACACTCTCCCAATTTCATATGTTGAATATTAAATCCCTAAATTTATATGTGAGTGATATTTGGAATTGAATCTTTGGGAGATCATGATGGTGGAGACTGCATCAAAGCCTTAGTAGCCTTATAATAAGAGGAAGAGAAATTTGAGCTAATGAGCTTGCCGTATCTGCTATACAATGCACCTACCATATTCAGATGCAGCAAGAAGGCCCTTCCCAGATGCTGGCACCGTGCTCTTCAACTCCCAAGATTTTTAAACCACAAGTTAAATAAATCTCTATTTGCTGTAAATTACCTAACCTCAGATATATAATGATAGCAACAGAAAACAGACTAAAACAGATGTACACACAACCAGACTCATTTGATACTTTATATAATTGTTTTTAAGTTCCCAGAACTCCTAAGTCAAGTGAAAAACCACCTCTACCACTTCTAAAACAATTTTAAAAGAGACAAGTCTAAGTCCTGAGCCCCTATAGCATTAGGGCTTAACATTTCCTCCTCTTGCAGTTCACTTCCCTCACCCTAAACAAACTAAAGCTCCGTGAGTGCCAAACAACTTACCTAATAATGCAGTATTTTGGGGGTTTTTTGTTGTTGTTGTTTTTGTTTTAAGATAATGAGAAACAAAGCAGGGTGGTTCAATGATAGGAACTTCCAACCACTGCCTGGCAGAGAAAGACCCAAGGTGTTCATTTTCTCAATTACTGTAATGTTCATTTTCTTGCAGGATAGGCAAATGCTCCTCAATAAACCTTGGGGCTAATTGTATATTTTCTGACATATACAACGTGCCCCAAGACCAGAGGCAGCAGCTAGTAATTATATTCCACTGATTAGTGTGCAATTGTAAATTTACAGGTTTGATGGTTCAAGGAGGCTTCCTGCAATGTGAGATAATGAATAGGAAATTGCCATGATAATTAGCCGAGTCAGACTTCACAAGTCTACCTGTGAGTTCAAAGTTTAAAAAAAAAAAGTGTCTGTCTTAATAGAATTAAAGATTTAAAGATAAGAGTGTGGATAATATAGGGAAAATATTCCTTTTTGCTACTTTTGATTCATTTCTCTCACTAGCCATGGTGTCTGTAGTGGACATCGAGTCTGCACTTCTCAGATCTTCCTTCGTGGAACCAGAACTGAGTCTACCAGCTGCTGGATTTTCTGCCTCCTCTGCAGTTGGTTCTGTACAGAATTTGTCCTGAGTTGGAGAAAGATGAATTGTCCATGGTCATGCCACCTTCCAAGAGGGAGGGAACCAACCACTTCAATGACTATTCAAGGTCCAATGATAAATTCCTGGCTCCTCTTCATAACAGGATATGAACCAGAAGGGCCAACCCAGCTTCAGAGTCCCCCCATGCTATTAGCTGAACCCTTAAGTGAGACTGTATCACACACCAAATTCTCCCTCTTTCTGATTCTCATTGCTTCCAGTGCACTCCTTAGTGAGATTCCTGCACACTGTCCACGGGGGTGTTTGCTTCCCAGAGACTCCAGCATGCAACAGTGTCCAAGCCCACATTGCTTCAGGAATCCCACAAACAAATATAGCTCATTTAATTCAGTGTAACCAAAATTTTATGGATGCCTACTGTGTGGAAAGCAACTCTAAAACCACACTGACGTAAGTTTTTCCTTGATGTTATGTCCTGGATATTTTCTTGTTTGGTTGATTGATGGTTTGGTTTGCTTTGCTTTCCACTACTTTGTTTTGCATGATCTTGAGAATTAAATACTGTATGTACAAACATTACCCTCAAAGGTGATTGTTCTGAGCAAAAGTACCTTTTTTTGGATTTTCTCTAAAGTAAATGTGTGTGTGTTTGTGGAACCATAAAAATACCCCTAAAGAAAAGCTATTCATTCTAAAAGTCAACAGCATTTCTCTGTTGAAATTGAAATATATAATTTATATATAGCTTAATTATGCATCTAAATATATTATATTAAAACACACAAAAACATTAAAAGCACCCTTGATTTCTATAAATGTAATTATAAGTCATCAATACAATAGACTTCACAATCTCTATGAACTACAAAAACTAAGTAATTGTATGAATTTTGTATGGTAAAGGAGGGGCTCACTTTCCAAGTAGTTTATGGCTATAGTTACAAATTATGTGAATGGAATGTACCTTAAATAAACTCCGTATTTGAAGGCCCCATTGCTATAAAGGCTAAATTAAAGAGTGATTTTAAAAGAATTCATTATAGAGTTTTTAAAAATAGTTCATTAAATATGTACCCTCAATTTTAAAATGTATTTACAATCAATATTTTATCAACATGTATTTTTGTTTTAGTATATAATGCTTCTGCATTACTTAAATTCTCTAAATATTATAAATTATACCATTGAGAAGATCAACAAAAGCTATATGAATGAATATGTAGGCAGCTCTCAATAGTTATTATTTGTCAATAATTTAAAGTATTTGGTAAAAATTTCCACACAGAGATTTTTAAAAGAGCATTTCCATATCATAGAAGCATTTAGAATATATTCAAATGATTTATAATTTATATACTTATGTATACTTTAAAATAAAAATTTTAATTATATTTCTAAATAATGCCATGGTGCAGAACACCTTATTCTTCCTTCTTCAAAATGGCTTAAAATAAAGGAAATTGCTTTTTAAGTTAAGAATATCTGCATGAGCCTGCTCTACCCAAATACATAAATATCTCTCTTCATTTGGTGCAGGGAAGGGGCTAATCTCAGGAAAAGTAGCAACGGCCTCACTAAGTAGCCAAGTATTTCTAATATAAGGATTCAGCAAGTGTAATAGGCCTTCAATGATTTTCCTAGAAGAAACTTTGTACTGGTTTAGTAAATAATTTTGACTACTGGGATCATTTACTTTAAAGCTGAATTTGCTGAAATGCCTAGGGCACAATTTTAAGAGTGTCCCAAAGCACTGTAATTGGGCAATTATTGCCTAATGATAGGGAAGAAAGTTGCAGAACTATCCTACATAAAATGAAAAGAAAGGTATTGCTTGAGCTGTTAAGACCATGGAGGCATGCATTTTCCATTGTCAGCATTATGCTGTGAGGGTGGGGATGTGGGGGTGTGGGTGTGTGCACATGTGGAATCATAATTCCCCTAAAGAAGAGCTATTCATTCTAAAAGAAACAAAATATTTTTCATCTACAGACAGTTTATCAGTATTTAGAAGCAAAGACATAAAATATAAGGAAATATTTCTTTGATTTTTGACATTCACTGAGAAGTTCAGTTCAGTGACTAATAGATTTCTGTGTCTGATCACATTTATTCTACATTTTCCTTACTTTTATTTCCTGCATGGCATTAAGGCTGACTCTATTTCCAAGCTTGTGCTTCCAATATCTATCACTTTAAAACTTCTCCAGTTTAAGATTTTTCTTTCTTATGTAGACAAGACTTCTGTAAAACTTGGGAAATAGTTCTTTGATCCACAAATCCTATACAGTGACATTTTGAATTAATTTAATTAAATAGATAGTCCACTTCCGTACACTGTACCAGGCACTAAGAGCACAGAAGTGACAGCATTTGCAAGCAAGAAGCATTCTCTCTAACACTCTTGGCAGTGAGATTTTTATTATAACTATAATCCTTTATACAATTAGTTCATCTAAAATTAGGTTATTCTTTTGTAAGGCTGATGTGAAATGACCTTTCATGGGCAAATTATTCTTCTGAAAAGTGACATCAAACAGAAGCAGTCATTCATACAGAGATCATAAAAAAACAAAAGAACGCCTTTCTTCATGAGTGCAGACTGGTTCTGAAGCATAATTCAGACAAATTCTGGCTGACAATTTGCCCAAGAGATAGATGTTCAACCACAAGCAAGACTGAAATGAGGCCAGAAAGGGACCAAGAGTGACATAAATCATGATAATAAATATTGTTACTTACATCCTCCAAATAATCATTCTAGTTACCACGTCAGTGTAAGAGAAAGAACTGGATGCTTAAGAATACATTTCAGAAGGTACACATACAAATAAAGGGCCGGAGGCCTGAGGCAGAGCCGCAGTGTGGTCACTCACCAATTGTTCCTCTCAAGTCCTTGTGGGTCTGAGCTTCCTTACTCCTGAGTATAACACAGGAATGTTTGCATTGTATTCAAAATGTAGGCCTTGAACAATGAAGCCTTTCAGGAAACAGATATGTAGATATGACCTGGCTGCTGTTAAGTGTATCTCCTTACACAACTACAGACATTTATTTTAAATATTTCGAGGCTACCAGACACAGAACTCATCTTAGGAATGTACTTAGCCTCCATTCCACTGACTCAAACTTCAGCTGACATGGACTGTGCTGATGAGGAAAACAATTGTGGTAAATTTTAATAATAAAATCATGGTATTAAATGTGTTGGTCTATTTTTTTGGAGGGGGAGCAAAAACTAAATTTCTCAATTAGAGAGCACAGAAAACAGGCATTTAAGCCAGAAAATGTTTGCCATAGAAAAGCATTCCCTTCTTAGCCCTAACCCTCTGAGTATTCTCTAGGTTCAGGGTTAAGCCACTCATCCTCCCTCTAGGGCCCACAAGGATACTCTGAGTACTGACCAAATGCATTCCATGGCCTTGTGCGCCTTCAGCATAATTCCTGTGCCTATATCCAAATCTCCTTGGTGACTAGTTTCTTTCTTTACTAATTAGACTTTTTTCAAACTGATTTGTAGTAGGAGGATTGCTTCTTTTCTCTAAAATAAGTGTGAGTGCAGATCTTACTGGCCCCTATAATTCAAATCTCTTGCAAAGTAGAGTGATATCACTTCCTATCAATATCAAGCCCTGTCTTGGTATCAGTTGAATTGTCCTTCAGATGCTTCCTTTCAGGGACTGAACACTTAAGCTAGCAGGTCAGTATCTGAAATCTATGCACAGGAAAAGTGGTGTCTCGAGAATTCTGCAAAATCATGAATACAATATTGTAAATATTAACAGTTTTCTGGGTAAATGATCCATTTCTGTCAACAAACCCTCAAGATGGCATAAAACACACGAAGAAGTAAGAACTACTGCCCTGGGCTAAATAAGAGAAATGATTTCAGGCCTGTCAGCTCCTGTAAAAACTGCATTTTTGTTATATTCCTTTATTCTGTAAAGAACAAATTGGCGAACAGTGAGCAAACCTCTTTTTCCCCATGTAAATATTTTTTTTTAATTTTGACATGGCTCTGTAATTTCAAATGATGATTTAAAAAAAAATATGCATTGAGCTGGGTCAGCCAGTAGACACAATCTGGACTTTAACTCATGACATTATTCAGTTGAGCTTTTATTTTTTTGGCACAAATAAATGAATGTGAAGGTTCTTTCCACCCTATTTTTAAGATTAAATAATTTTTGAAATGATTTCTCTGATTGATGTACACTGTCATTCTAATGAATTTTTTAAAATATAAGTTCCTTACTTCACGAGAAAAATATGCATGACTGTAATGGAAGATTCCAATTAATAAAGTTGTCTCCATTTTTTCAGCTTAACACTTTTAAGGCATTTGTGAACTAATGTTAAAATAAAATTCACTAGAACAGTAGCAAATAAAGTCAATTTTATTAGGAAAAACGTTTCTTTCTCTTTTGAAGGTATTTACTTCTTTGCTTTTACATGAGACTTCATAGAGCCTGGAAATTATACTTCAAACCAATGAGTTTTAAAAAGAAAAGTTTTTAAAAGTGGGCGGCTTTGGAACCGGCCTTTGCTTCATTGAATCCGTGCCGGAGTTGGAGCTTGCTGGCCTCCAGGGCCACACCGGAGGAGTGCCCAGGGACTGAGGTTAGTAGCGGGTGGCTTTGGAACCGGCGATTGCACCACTGAAACCGCGCAAAGGTTGGAGCTTGCTGGCCTGCAGGCTGATGTGGAAAGAGGGTCCAGGGACTGAGTTTAGCAGCAAGTGACTTTGGAAATGGTGTCGGCACCATCGAATCCACGCTGAGGTTGGAGTTTGTTGGCCTCCAGGCCCACGTCAGAAGAGCCCCCAGGGACTGAGTTTAGGATGTCAGAGTCTGACTTTCTCCACCTCAACTGCAGATGCACATCCAGTGACCTTGTACTGGTGAGTAAGTGGGCCTGTTGGAACATCAGCCAGTACCATTGCAGCTGCAGAGGGCCTATAGCCTACTGGCCTCCAGGCCGACTGCACAAGTGAGCCCAGAGACTCTGTATTTGTGAGAAGGCGGGCCCATTAGAATCTTAGGCAGTGCCATTATAGTAGGGCAGGAGCCAAAGCCTTCCTGCTGCTTAAGCAGATGGGAAAAAGTGTTCTGATTGTATTGATAGAGTGCCTCATATGGTGTGCCAGAACTAGGGGTTTTTCTTTAGTTTCCAATACAGACTGTGAAGAACAACCCAGGAGACACTGATATTTTAAGGTTCCTAACTATTAGGAGGAAAGAGACTTGCAACAAACATCGCCAGAAAACAGGGCAGGTACAAAGCCAAAAACAACAGCAAGGACAAAAACTCAGAGATGAGGAAACACTCCAAATCTCAGACACAAAGATCCTCTCCTCCAAGTAACACAGGGGGAAGGGAGATAGAGAAGTGTGAAGCCCAGTCTCCAGGGCCCTCGAAAATGGTAACCAAAGCAGATCTAGTAAAATGGAAATCAGAACTGATCTCTGAGATGAAAGCAGAGATATTGGACATTGTCAATATGATGATTAATAAAGCTAAAGAGGAAATCATGGAGCTGATAGAATGCAAGATAGCAAAAGCACTGGAACCTTTTAAACACCTACAAGCAGAAGCCCAGGAAATTAAGAAAGAAAATGAAAGCTTGCGCAATAGAATGAATTTAGCAGAAGACCGAATTTCAGACCTAGAAGACAGGATCTCAACCAATGAACTGGAAAGGCATAATCTATGGAAAAAAGCAAGCAATAATGAAAAGGCAATCCAACAGCTCCTAGATGATTCAAAGAAGAATAACATAAGATTAATTGGAGTCACTGAGGAAGCAGGAGACAAGGCTAAAGACATCAAAAAGCTATTCACACAGATAATGGTAGAAAACTTCACAGAAAAAGGTAAAAAATTGGACATACAAATATATGAAGCATACAGAACGCCACATGCCCGTGACATGAAAAAATCTACACCAAGGCATATCATCATAAAAGTCCCAGATAACCAAAAAAAGAATGAAATACTGAAAGCAGACAGAGAAAAGAAAACAGTTACATTCCAAGGGAAGCCCGTCAGGATCATAGCAGACTTCTCAACTCAAACACTCAATGCAAGAAGAGCCTGGAGTGAAGTCTTCCAAGCCCTAAAGGAAAACAACTTCCAACCCAGACTCATGCATCCTGCAAAACTATCCTTCAAAATTGATGGGGAAATAAGATACTTCCATGACAAAGGACACCTGAAAAACTTCACAAATATGAAACCTGTGCTCCAAAACATTTTAAAGAATATCTTAGAGAAAAATAAGGAAAGTTATAAATCCATGAGACCTAACCGAGTCAACCCATGGGACCAAACAAGAAACTGATGGGGAAAGGGCAAAAGTAGAATAACACAGCCAAGAACAGGAAAACATGGCAGCACTAAATTTACCTATATCAGTCATAACCATTAATGTCAATGGACTCAACTCGCCAATTAAGAGATACAGACTAGCAGAGTAGATCAAAAAACAAGATCCTACAATCTGCTGCATACAAGAAACACACCTAATTCAGAAAGAAACCCATGGACTAAAAGTAAAGGGATGGAAAACAATGCTCCATGTGACAGGAAACAGCAAGAAAGCAGGAGTGGTGATTTTATTTGTACAAAGAATACACTTCAAGCCAAAGCTGATAAAGAGAGATAAAGATGGACACTATCTTTTAGTCCAGGGAAAAATCCAAGAGACAGAAATCACAATCTTAAGTATCTATGCTCCAAATTCTAATGCACCCAACTATATAAAACAAACATTAACGGACTTGAAAAACCAGATAAACTCCAATACAATAATAGTTGGGGACCTTAATACCCCACTGTCACAAAGAGACAGATCGACTGGTCAAAAAGTCACTAAAGAAATCCTTGAGCTCAACCAGACTCTTCAGCAAATGGACTTAATAGATGCCTACAGAGTATTTCACCACACAAAGTCATAATTTACATTCTTCTCAGCTGCTCATGGATCATTCTCCAAAATAGACCACATGATCGTTCATAGAACAGGTATAAGCAAATATAAAGGGACTGAAGTTATCCCTTGTGTACTGTTGGACCATAGTGCCCTGAAATTGGAGCTGAATAGCAAAGGAAAGCCCAGGATCTTCACAGACACAAGGAAACTGAACAACACTCTGCTGACCAACCAATGGGTCACAGAAGAAATTAGAGAAGAAATTGAGCAGTTCTTACAACTAAACGATAACCCCAGTACAACATATAGAAATTTATGGGACACAATGAAAGTAGTTCCACGAGGAAAATTCATAGCAGTGAAAGCCTACATCCAGAAAATGGAGCAAGCTCAAATAAACAATTTAATGCTGAACCTCAAGCAACTAGAAAGAGAGGAGCAAAACAAACCTAAAGCTCACACTAGGCAAGAAATTATAAGGATCAGGGCAGAAATTAATGCAATAGAAACCAAGAGAACAGTTCAAAAAATCAATGAATCCAAAAGTTGGTTCTTTGAGAGGATAAACAAAATTGATAGACCCTTAGCCAACCTCATTAAACAAAGGAAGGAAAAGGCTCATATCTACGCTATTAGGAATGAGAACGGAAAAATTACTACCGATCCAGAGGAAGTCCAGAGGATAATAAACACCTACTTTGAAAATTTATACTTTAATAAAATGGAAAATGTAGAAGAAATGGATAGATTTCCAGACACATATGAACTCCCAAAGCTGAATAGAGAAGATAGAGAAATGTTAAATGCCCCAATAACAATCTGTGAAATTGAAAATGTAATTAAAAACTTGCCAACAAAGAAAAGCCCTGGACCTGATGGTTTTACTGCTGAATTCTATAAAACTTTTAAAGAAG
>PVIR01027547.1:0-22796 GCA_004026965.1 Petromus typicus | reverse complement strand
CTGAGAACACATAGAGAGTGTAGTCTGTCTTTGAAGGCTAGCATTTAAGTAATAAACACAAAGAAAGAGAAAAGCACTGAAGGAAGACTATTGTCAGAAAACCTTCTAGAACTAAAGGACATACATCTCATTTATAATGCTTAGCACTTACTGGTCCATATAAAAACCTAAAAAATCATAGGCTGGAGATATAGCTCACTGGTTCTGGCATCTGCCTGGCAAGTGCAAGGTCCTAAGTTCAATCTCTGGTACCACATACCACAATGCTGGGCACAGTGGTTTACACCTGTAATCTCAGCACTCTGGAGGCAGAGACAGGAGAATTGCTGTGAGTTTGAGGCTATCCTGGGCTACATAGTTCAGGGCCAGCCTAAACTGCAAAGTGAGACTCTGTCTCAAAAAAACAAAACAAAACAAAAACTAAACCCTAAAAAAACCAATCCCAAGGCACAACATTATTAAATTTCAGAACACAAAGAAAATATAGCAAGCTTCCAGAAGGAACTATATAGGTGACAGGAAGAATTAGGGATTAAGTTGATGCCTGGCGTCTTGACACCAACACCAAAAACCAGGAGACGATGAGTTAAAGGCCTTCAAAATTGTCACAACATGATTTCCTCCTTAAAATCCTGTATTTAGCCAAACTCAGTGATGAAGTCTGACTAAATGAAGATTTACAAAGTTAATACAAGGAATGAAAAAAAAATAGTATTCCATTATCTCCTTTCTCAGGAAACTACCGGAGAAATACCCTATTAGAAAGAGAAAATCAAGAGGAAGAAATGAGATAAACAAAAAGGGATCAAATTAGAAAGAGAAACAGGATAAGTTAAAGGAAAAGTCCATGCCTATAAGTATATATCAGATCTAGAAGCTTTGTTTTGTTTTCTTTCCTGTTTTTGACATAGACAGGGTCTTGCTATATAATCCAGGATGGCCTTGAACTTGCTGTGTATCCTAGGCTGACCTCAAACTCAAATCCCCCTGCTTTAGCTTCCTGAGTGCTTGGATTACAGGTGTGTGCCTACTCTGGGTCAGGCCTCTAGACCTCATAGTCCAAAATGGAGCATAAATGGGGCTACAGGAAATGTCTTTAAGAAAGATATTAAGAGATTTATCTGATGTATTGTATTTTGTATTGTATATTTGTGCATTAAAAATCCTTTAGGGGAGTTTGCAGATGAATTGGCAGTAAGTACATAGAAAACTAAGCAGATGAAAAAATGCTGTAGTTAACTATAAGAAAAATGGTTATGTTAAAAGCATAGTCGTGATACATTTTTTGGCCGAAGTATGAATATTATGTATAGTGGTCATAATAATGTAAGCTGTGACAATTCAACCACAGATTATGGGAAGAAGGGAGGTAAGGAAATATTATTTCTTCCAATGAGAAGTCAATAGATATTTAAAAGGAAAAATATAAGAAATGGCTGTATAGGGCCGGGGACTTAGCTCAGTGGTTCCGCCGCCTGTCTTGCAAGCGCAAGGACCCGGGTTCGATCCCCGGTAACCACATACAATACAGGGCATGGAGACTCACGCCCAGCAGCAACCAGTACCACATACCACATACCGCAGTGCCGGGTGTGGTGGCTCACTCCTGTAATCCCAGCACTCGGGAGGCAGAGGCAGAAGGATTTCTGTGATATGAGTTTGAGGCTGAGCTCAGGGCCAGCCTGAACTACAAAGGGAGACCCTGTCTCAAAAATACATTTTAAAAAAAAATGGCTGTATAGATAGTAGTGCAAAATTCCAAAAGAAACAGACTCAAAGTAGTTGCCTTAGGGACTTGTCTTACTTCTTAGAACTACTTGGCTTTTAAAATTGTATTTCTCTGATTTAGCAATCGCGTTAAGATGCTGTTCATAGAGTACTTTTCTGTCTCACGCTTCTGAGAATTGTATCATTGGAGGATATAGAGTCAGCAGAATGCTGATGAAGTTGCTGAGGAGTTAATGATTTCTATTAGAAATAGTGGTTGTTATTATTCTTCATTGGAGATATTCACTTTGTTGTAATGCTAACAAAGGGAGATTTTAGAACACATAGCAGATGAAAATAATTTCTTTTCAACATCTCAGATGTATTTAAGTGGTTAGCTATCCTCTATGCCACAGATGTTTAGTGTTTTCTGTCTCTTTAGTTTTAAAAAATGCTGCATGCCTTTTACAATTCTTGAGTATGCAATAGCTGCTCCAATAAATAGATACTTTCTGACCTCTCATTCACATGAGTAGATGCACTGGTTAATTTGAATCTACACATTTGTGGGTTTTTTTTCCCCAATCCTAAGAACTCTGCTGCACTCCCAACTGTTTTGTTCCTAAGCCTTTAAAAAAGATTTTTATTCTGAGATAAGTCCTTGCTGAGCTGTCCAGGCTGGGATCAAACTTGAGAACTTCCTGCCTCAGCCTCCCAGAGTGTTGGCATTCTAGGCATGTACCACTGTGCCTGACCACATTCTCTACTACCAACTTTTTAAAAGCCAAAAAATTAAAGCTTGAAATTAAGATTGAATGTTTAATAAATCAATCCTTTCGTTTAGCTTTTTAGACAGGGTCTTGCTTTGAAGTTCAGACTGGTTTTGAACTTCCTGTGTAGCGTACGTGTCATCTTCATGGCTCAGTGTCTGGGTAACAGGCATGTACCACCACACCTAGTTGTGTTTTCTGTTTCTTTATTAAAAGGCATGCAGTTTATTTCCTCTAAATGTTAGTACAGTATGTTGAAGTGTGAAAGTACATTTGTAGTACAATTAGTTGTGTGACTGACATTCATTAAGTTTCTTAACATTACTAAATCTGTTTTCCATGTACAAACAGTGAGGGCAGTGCCTGCCTCAAATAGTGATGCTTAATAAGTCTTGTTTTTAGAAAAGCAAACAAGAATGAGAAATCTTGACTTGCCAGTAGCAGTTACCATTTCACTATGTACTGTGTGCCAAGTACTGTGTGGTTTTAGCTGTTGCTATCGCTTTGTCTTTCAGAGACAGTAAAAAATAAATAAATAAATAAATAAACAAAATAAAATATAATTGAGTGCTATGAAGTTCATTGTGGGCACACAGACTTTTTCCCTTGGATCACCAAGCAGGAAATTTTATTTTATGTATTTCTCAGACATGTTTTTTAAGAAAAATAAAACAGTGATATATCTGTGCAGCTTTTAACTGGTTTTACATCAAGAGTAAGGACTAAAGCTGTCGTCAGTGAAGAGTTTATGGTTTTCCTGAATTTCATTTAAAACTATTTCTTACTACATGCTTGTAGGAGATGATTACATTCATTGTGGGGCATTTGTACTTGTGTACAATACCTCTTAGTTCTTTCCCTCTTTTTCATCCCCTTGCGTTGTTTCTGAAGAGTGTAATTGAGTTGCAATAGGAAATAGTTGTCTTTCAGAGGCATCCAACCTTCTGGCTACCTGTGCTGCTTTGAGTGAAGGGGAATACATGAAAGATACTGTATATAATATAGTTCACGTGTATAAGGGACAAAGCTTCCTTTTTATTTTTTGTTTTTTAAATATGTCTCAATCACATTGTTAAGTGGGCAGCATAAACATGAATCTAGAGGGAATCTGACCTTCCTTTGTAAACTGAAGCATCACCTCCCAGGTCAGTGGAATTGCAGCAGTTGTTATTGAGTTCTCAAGGTGATCTCCAGAAATCATTCACCTGTACTGGTCATGTGCTTCCACCTTAAAAAAAGTTGTTCACATGTATACATACTGCTGAAATGAGGAAGGGATGATTGGGAAGTGGGATTTTTTTCCTTGGGGAAGGTAGTTCTTACAAATGTCTGTCTAGTGAAGAACCTGATCAAACTTTTCTCTGACTTATATTTTTGTAACACCATGTGTTGCACTTGAAAATTCACAGGGAATATGTTCATGTTGACTGAAATGAAGTTACAGATATACTAAAAAATTGATGATTGTTTTTCAGAAATCTTAAAGCTTATTCTCAAATTTCTCTATCAAAACAGAAAGCAAAGCCAGACATGATGGTGCATGCCTGTAATTCCATCCCTCAGAGGCTGAGGCAAGAGGATTGCTGCAGGTTTGAGGCCAGTCTGGGCCACATAGTGAGTTCAAGGACAGGCTGGATTGCAATATATAGTAAGACTCTGTCTCAAAAAAACCCAACAAACCCTTAACAGAAAACTCAAAGCAAGGCTGCATTTATGTTTTAATGTCACAGAGCTGTGACTAGCCAAGGAATCAAAATGCATATAATTGCTATAACTTGAGCTTGCCCTACTGTTTTATATTAAATGTTATTATTTGAAACATATCATAGATATGTTGATTTTTCACCTTGAAAAATCCATATTTAAGCTGGACATGGTAGCTCAGGTCCATAATCGCAGCACTTGCGAGGCAGAGGCAGGAGGACTGCCGTGAGTTCAAGGCCATGCTAGGCTTCACGGTGAGTTCAGGGCCAGCCTGAACTGCAAAGCGAGACCCTGTCTCAAAAAAAACCAAAACAAAAATAACTCCAACTTTAAAATTCACTTTGTGAGTAGGTAGAAAAACATTTTTACAGTTGGTAGAATAGTTTAGTTTATGTATTATCCTTGCATTCCTCTACAGAGCTTGTATTTGGGAATTTATTTGGATGATTTATCACTATATCCTTCCTCCATTTTCTCTTTTGGTCTGCCTTTCTTTTTCATTTATTCCTTATTGCATACTTCAGGAATTTTTTTTTTTTAACTTGCTTTGCCATCTGCAAAGAACAAAGAGGACTAGCTAGGAAAAGGGTCATTATAGTGAGTGGTGATTCGTTAGGGAAGATAGCACAGCTTTTGTGTGTTGTTGCGTGGTGGGAAGGAAAAAATCTAACACTTGAGGATGGGTAAGCTCTCTTTTGCCTCCTCGTCCTAAAACTTTCTGTTGCGGACAGTGAAGACTTTTAGGATTCTGCCATTAATAGCTGTGTGACCTAGGGTAAGTCACTTATTTTCTTTGGATTCCATTTTCTGATGCTTTAAAATGGGACTGGATTAGATAAGTATTTCCTGTTGTTAGCATCTTAGTGTCAGGAGCTGGGGTGGGTGATGAAGTTTGTGAACACAGGATTAAACAAAGTTAAACAGATTTCTTTGCTGTAGCTTCATATGTTATGGCATGTAGTTTGAATTCCTGGACTTTTAGCCCATCCTTCCAAGTAGAATAAGAGTTAATACATGTCTAGCTTTTGTCTTTTTCTTAATAGGTTAGTGGAAGGAGCAAAAGCTTTAGAATCCCAACTGCTACTTAGCTCTGTGTTCATAAGTATTTATATCTTTCTGGACTCTTCTCGTATGGAAAGCAGATAGGATAGCACCTTGTGTCAATAAAGGTTAAAGTGATAATGCATATGAAAGTATTATGACATACCTGATATGTAATTGGTTAAAAAGGTATAGTTGAAACCCTGCAAACTCCAAAGTCAGTGTAGAATCTAATATTTAACAATATCAACATCCTGCCTACATCTGTTGCTTGAAGTAGAGTGTTTGTTTCGTATGTATTTGTAATTTTCCCCCAAGGAAACAAAACTATAGGTGAGGGTACATCATCATCACTGCTGCATATGTAGCATGCTCTCCTGGGGCCTAAGAGATGGCTGCGTAGCTGCCAGCCTCATGAGCTCCGGTGGGCGGAAGTGAGCTACAGCCCTGCTGGTGTACACTTCATCTGATACATTGCATAATCTTGGGGGGAAGCCAGAGAGTTAGGAATGTTAATTTTAAGTTTCTTCCATTACAGTGATAAATAACATTTTTCCTTTTTTCTTCTTTGGTATTGAGAATTGAATCCAGGGCCTTTGAACAGAGCCATGCCCCCCTGCCCTCTTCTGTTTCATTTTGAAGTATAATTTGAAGCATAAGTTTCCCAGGCAGAACTTTCAGACTGACAGCTCTCCTCTCTTAGTGTCTTCTGGCGCTGGAGTGATAGATGCACACAGCCACTGCACCCAGCTCAGTGATTACATTTCAAGTTCAAAGTCACAGGATTGTAAATTTAAGCAATCTGTAAGTAAGGGTTATAATAAAGTACTGAGTAATATTGTACAGTATTTTACTGAATACTAATATTTTACATTTTATTTTTTCTCCAAGCAAATGGTTATGAGCCTTAGAGTTTCTGAACTCCAAGTGTTGTTGGGCTACGCTGGGAGAAACAAGCACGGACGCAAACACGAACTTCTCACAAAAGCCCTGCATTTACTCAAGGCTGGCTGTAGTCCTGCTGTACAAATGAAAATTAAAGAACTCTATAGGCGGCGGTTCCCCCAGAAAATCATGACGCCTGCAGACTTGTCTATCCCCAATGTACATTCAAGTCCTATGCCAGCAACTTTGTCTCCATCCACCATTCCACAGCTCACTTACGATGGTCACCCTGCATCTTCACCGTTACTCCCTGTTTCTCTTCTGGGACCTAAACATGAACTGGAACTCCCACATCTAACATCAGCTCTTCACCCAGTCCATCCGGATATAAAACTTCAAAAACTACCCTTTTATGACTTACTGGATGAACTGATAAAGCCCACAAGTCTAGGTAAGATTCTTATGAGTGTATGGTTATGTCTGCAAGATGAATTTCCTGTTTTAGATTTTAATTTGACCTAATATTATTCATAATGAATTTATATTTGATAATAGCCTCCAGATATAATGAGGATCTTTTCAGTTTTGGAATTTTAAATAAACTCAAACAAATAAAAGGTGTCTTTTAAAGAGGAAGAAAAAAATTGGTTCTTTAGTGGCCGGGTATAATGGTGCATGATTGTAATCCCAATGTTTAGGAGGCGGAGGCAAGAAGATTGCAGTGAGTTTAAGACCAGCCTGTCTACATACTGGGTTCAAGGCCAGGTTAGACTGTATAATGAGATCCTATCTCAAAAAACAAAACAAAAAAGATAATTGGTTACTAATACAACAAATATTAAAAGGTTTCAAGAATATAAACTTTTAAAGAATATTTTAAATTATTAATGTTTTACAATAATCTTGATAAATTAAAAATTAAAACCAAATAAATCAGTACCAGTCTCTGAATTCATTACTTAATTTTCAAGAGTTGATGAAATAAAAGATTAGTTTTGATATTTGAATCTGTGAATGGTTTTAATTATCATAAAAGGAGATTTGAGCTTTGATGTGTAGTTAAATTTCAGCTGATTTTTTTTTTTTCAGTGAGTACATACGCTTTACAGGTACATACACGATCATGGTTAAATAATATGAGTGCTTGAATTTGCCTTTTGAGTCTTTTGGGCAGTTTGTCCTACATATAGAATTCAGTGTATTAAGTGGACTTAATAGTGCACGTCTGTAAGCTCAGCCCTCTGGGAGGCTGAGGCCAGAGGATCACAGGTTTTCTCCTAGCCTGAGCGACTTAATGAAACAAAGAATATACATGATCTGGAGAGGTAGATCAGTATGAAGGCCAGGATTGAATCCCCAAATTACCTCCCCATTTAATGTATCAACTTGTATTTACTTACTATAATCCCACCTCACTTAATACGGGATAAAACAGAACCTGTGTGATCTTTGATGCCTTTGGTATAATATATTTAATATCTCATCTCCTGAATACTGATTTCTTGTTATAAATCAGTGGTCAGAAAATTATAGCTAGTGGGTCAGGGAGTTAGCTCAGTGGTTCTGGCGCCTGTCTGGCAAGCGCAAGGGCCCAGGTTCTATTCCCCGGCAACCACATACCATACTGGGTGTGGAGATTCACACCCAACAGCAATCAGTACCACATACCATAGTGCCGGGCGTGGTGGCTCACGCCTGTAATCCCAGCACTCAGGAGGCAGAGGCAGGAGGATTGCTGTGATGTGAGTTTGAGGCTGAGCTCAGGGCCAGCTTGAACTACAAAGTGAGACCCTGTCTTGGAAAAAAAAAAAAAAAGAAAAGAAAATTATAGCTAGCAAGCTAAGTCTGACTTATGGTCTGTTTTCGTATGGGCCTGCATGATAAAAATTTTCAAAAATTCTTGAAAGAATTGCAGGGAAAAAAAGACAAAAGCAAAGAATAGATGATAGAGACCATGTTTACCTGCAGAGTCTAAAATATTTACTATTTGGCTGTTATAAAAAAATGTTGATGGTTCTCATAATCATGAAACATTTCAGTTTTGGGGATTGGTGAGTGTTGAGAACATTTTTTTTTTTTTTTAGAATTTTTGGATAATATTAAACTGCTATCTTGGTACTTGGAGATAATTATGTTTAGCAGAATTTATCAGAATAAATGAAGATTACAGGAGTAACGTCAGATAGCATGAATTTTACATTATTTCAAATTAAAAATGGTCATAACAAGAAAAGATAGCCTCAAGAATGTACCTGTGTCTGAAACTCACTGTAAAAAAATTAAATTGCCAAAACTACTGCCTTGTTAACACTTTCAATGTGTATACATACATGAGAAAATAATGTTTGCTTTTCATAGAAGGAATTAGTATTCTGGATTTTTTTTTTTTTACTCAATCATATAAATATCATTTGTCTGTATATCTCCTATTTTAAATTTACCACCATCTTTTTAGCTAGATGAGATCTGTATTTGTGCATATGTATATAGTACAGCTTGTATTAGATTTTGTTCTATTTCATGATTTAAATGAGCTTTTTATTAAAAGATGGATTTTTCTTGTTTTTCACAATCAAAAGCAATGTTGCAATGAGTATCACCTTAAATTTGAAAGGAAAAAAATGTTGGTAGTTTTATATTTTTGATCCTCACTTTCAAATTTTCTTTTGGTCTTAATTAACCTGTTGTGTTTTGTTTTCTTTTCAGCTAACAAATTTCATGTGATTAGATGATATTTAGTATGTATGTCAGTTGTGCTGTAGGGAATAGTAATGTAAACTGGACACATTAAGGTTGTGTGGATAATGTTTAGAAAAATTATGAACTTATTTTACTAAGATAGTTTGCTGAAACTGTGTTACATTTTCATTTCTATCTGTTTACACTAATTGTCTTTTCACTGATCAGGCCTGTATGGGCACTCCCCACTCCCCATCCCAGGAAAGGGAATCGGATCCTGGGTCTTCACACTGAGCTGTTTTCTTAGTGTCCTCCTTCTGTTCATTTATTTTTTTGAGACCAGGTCTTGCTGTGTAGTATAGGCTGGCCTTGAACTCACAATGTAGCCCAGGCTAGCCATGTACTCTGCAATCCCTAGCTCCTAGACTTTTAAAAAGCTGTTACTTTGAGACAGGACTTTGCTAAGTAGCCCATGTTGGACTCAAACTTTTAATCCTTCTCCCTTAGTTCTCAGAATGCTAGGCTTATCTATTAAATCTTTAAGTAGTTGGGTGTGGGGTACACACATACAGTCTCAGCACTCAGGAGGCTGAGGCAGGAAGATTGCCTAGGCTACATATCAGGACTCTCAAAAAACAAAACACTTTTTCTTTTAATGCTTCAAGGTACTTGTGTCTTTATGAACTTTTAAAATGTGTAATAGTGATGATAAACATACGTAGTTTCCCCCCCAAAAAAAGACTGTAGAAGCAGAGAGCTTATAAACAATTGTGTATTTAAGGCTGAAAGTGTACCTTAGAGGTAGAGCATGTGTTTAGCATGCACAAAACCTTGGGTTTTGGTCGAGGGATTTAGTTCAGGTGGTACCACACCCATCTTGCAAACACAAGGGCCTGAGTTCACTCTCCGGTACCTCCAAAAACCCCCCAAACCACATAAAACCTTGGGTTTATTTCCCAGCACCTCTCCAAAAAAGAATAAAATAAAATTATAGTTACTATGTCTTCTTTTCCCCCCGTTAACTTTTTAAATCATGGGAAATAAATGTTAAGGAATTTTTCCGTTTTTATTCTTGATCTCTTAACTTTACAAGAGCACAGCAGTGATTTTTCTGTGACAGTTTAAAAACAGTGTCATAGAATTTTACACGTCAATATGTAAACCTTCACATTGATAAAATTGATGTACTAAAATGGTTCTTTGTTTATTTGAGACACAATCTTCAAGGTGCAGAAACAAGATGACCTTGAACTCACCAGTGGAGGTTGGAATTTCAGGCCACGTGTGACCAAACATAACTTTAAAAATTTATTTAATTGGGCTTTCCCTGCAGTGTCAGTTCTCATTTGTAGCTTTAACACTTTGCCTGGGATATTTGTCAGTCCGCAGTCAGTGCTCCTGTCACCTTTAATTCATGGACACGGGCACCGTCGTCTCCTGAGCACATTCCAAGCTGTGGTCCAGTGAAGCGACACCTTGCCTTGTTTTCAGCTCACAGACTAGAAATATGTTTATAGGGGGGGGGGTATTTTTGTGCTTTTTCAGTTTTTGATGCTTTTTCTGTTTTATGGTCCCCAAGCATTGTGCTGAGGTATTATCATGTGTTCTGAGTGCAGGAAGGATGTGACATGCCCTAACGCAGGCAGGCAACATTTAAGTTAGGTGAGCTTTGCACAGGCAGGAGTTTATGTGTCAGTGGCTGGGAGTTCAGTGCTGATAAATAAAGTATCTTAAAACACAGAAAACAAGGGTATGTCCTGATTATTCGGTTAAAATACTAGGAGCAGAGACCTGTAAGACCCTAACCCTGTGTTTACTCTAGGAGTACTTGCTTATTATTTACCATTTCAATGAGTTAGTGACTGTTTGGCATAACTACTGCAAATAACAGTGATCAACTACATGTAAAATATAATTTGATTTGAATACTACTTTATGAGTAAGACGATTGTTCATGGTAAATATTCACACAATTACAGAATGAATGTGTAGTATAGAGTGTTCGGCATGTAGATAGGTTTCTAGTGTTTCATTGTTATAAAATTAAAAGCAAACATTTTGATTATTTTGATTACTCAAAAAGATCTCAGCAGAAAGTAATTCGTGGCAGTTTATTCTGTAAATATTTGTTGAGGGGGAATGCTTCATGAATCTGACAAATACTTAGTAAAAACTGATAGTGGGTAATATGCAGTTCTGAGGTGGAATATAAAAAGACTCTACTTTTATAGATTATTATCAAAAGATTTGTACCTCATTGAATGAAGTGGCTACATTTGCCTATGTATATATAATTTTTGTACCAGGTAATCAAACTGAGAACCTTGTACTTGTGAGGTAAGTGTGGTACCACTGAGCTAAGTCCTTGGCCCTGCCACAGATTTCTGTTTGTTTGTTTTCTGAGACAGAGTCTGTGCTTTGAGCTAACTATATAGTGCAGGCTGGTCTTGAATTCACAGTAATCCTCTTGCCTCAGCCTCTCAGTGGTGGTATTACAGATGTGTAACATCATGCCCAGATACACCATAGAATTTAATGTCTTGTGTGATGGGTTGTTTCTTGTGTGGCTTATTTGTTTTGAATCTAGGAAAACCAGTGTTTTCTGAATAAAAAGCCTCCAGTATTTTCCTTACTTCTAAATAGACATACATTTAAACTTATGCTGTTACTGAGCTTTTTGTTTTGGCTTGTAGCTGGTTAGTTAATCACAACTATCATTATCTGAATAAAATTTTTCTCCCTTTCATTGTGGCCATAAACACTAGATATAAACACTTTAAGATGTTCACATGCAAACTGAAAGTTTTTATTGATGATTCATGTTTCTAACTAAAATTGAAGCCATAGTTCCGATAACCCCCACTTGAACCCCCGCTTGATTAGATAGTTCTTAGACATTCTCAATAATTTTGTTATTTCCAGTCTTGCCCTGTCTTGTCTGTCCTTTTTTATATTAGGTAGTAAGCTCAGGACTTGACGCATGTGGCCTAGTCTAGTTATTACCTCTTTGACAGTGAATAATTTGAGTTTTTTCCACAGTCTTGGGGGTTGAATCTCGAGCTTTTGCCCTAAGCTGCATCCTCATCCCTTTTTTTATGTTCTATTTTTTGAGTAATAGTCTTGCTAAGTTTTTTAATTGCCCAGGCTAGACTTTGGTTTTTTGTAGTACTGGGGGTTGAACTCATTACCTTGCACTTGCCAGGCAGGTGACAGCACCTCTGAGCTACAGCCTGGGCCCTAGACTTCAGTTTGTCTTCTTACTTCAGCCTCTTAGAGTGCAGAGCTTATAGGCATCAGCCACCATGCCTAGTTTGGAGCCATATATTACCTATTCATATAGTTAACTAGAAGAAATGAAGGCATAAAACAGAGATGGTTGTTTACTTATACCATCAGTATCCAAATTCCTGTCAGTACCTAAATCCCTTTTACTGTTACTTTTTTGGGGGTTCTTTTTGTTTGTTCATTCTGTTTTGGTTTTTGAAACAGGGTCTTGCTATGCAGCCCAGGCTGGTCTTGAACTTGTCACAGTCCTCCTACCATGTCCTCCCAGAGTGCTGGGGTCACAGATGTACACCCTTATGTGCAGCAATCCTCTTTTTATGAGGCCTATTTCACATACTATTTTTAAACAACTTTTTTTTTAATTAATCTGAGATTTCTTTCCTTACATCGTTTGTTTCTTCTTTGCCTGGCATCAGTTTCACTTTCCTATAAGCTCTCCTAACAATTTATTGTTTAAGAGGGGGGTGTTGTTTTTCCTCTGTGGTATTTATCTGTATCCCTAGTAGCTAGATAGCAATCTGTTATATATAAGGTAGTTCAATAAACATTTATTAGCTCTCCAACTTATTTTTTCCCTTTCATGAGTGTCTTTATTATTTTTATTAGTACATGTTTATAGTATGTAATGAATACATTCATTTTAGGGAATTGGTACATTGTACATGACATACTTAATTTTTTTTACCCCCACCCCCCACTTCTCCTCTCTCTAGAATTCTTGTATTTTGGGGGATACATATTTGTATTATGGTACATGATGGTCATGCACCTTGTTTGGTATATATACACAACACATGCTAGTCTTTTCTTCTTTTAATCTCACCTCCCTAAGTCTTTTTTTTTTTTTATGGTTTTTTGAGAGAGTCTCACTTTTGTGGTTCAGGCTGGCCCTGAGCTCAGCCTCAAACTCACATCACAGCAATCCTCCTGTCTCTGCCTCCCGAGTGCTGGGATTACAGGCATGAGCCACCATGCCCGGCACTGTGGTATGTGGTACTTATTGCCTCTGGGGTGAGTCTCCACACCCAGTATGGTATGTGGTTGCTGGGAATCGAACCCGGGTTCTTGCACTCGCCGGAACCACTGAGCTATATCCCGGCCCACATCCACCTAAGTCTTAGTTCCTTTTCCCACATGCTAAAGTTCTATCTCGCTATTTGCTATTGTAGTTTTTTTTTTTCGATTCTTTATAATTTTGGTTTCTCATTTGAGAGAAACTATATAATATTTAAGTTTGGACATCTCAATTGTTTTACTTAACACTGAGGTCTCAAAGTACATTCCTTTTCCTACAGATGACATGTTTCATTCTTCGTTGTGTATAAATATTACATTTTCTTTATCCATTCATCTGTTGATGGACGTATAGAGTGGTTCCAAAATTTAACTATTATGAATTGTGCTGTTATAAACATGGGTATACATGTGTTAATGTGTAGCTTATTTTAGTAGAAATAGGAAATCTTTCATTTCACTTTTAATTTAGTGGATTTGAATCATTTTCCCACAGAAACACAGCTAAGGCATATTACATTCTCCCATCATAAACAGTGATTATAAAACTAAAGGGACATAAAGTAGGAAAAAGGAATATTATTTTTTGCCCAAATCTCTGGTTAATTGATGACTTTGAAATTTAATGAGATCTTTAAAAAAAATTCCTCCAGGTACAAAATATTTCATGTTAAAGTAGAATACAAAGAAAATTGTGGCTTCTTTTAAAAAGCTTTGTAAATAATCTAGTATGTTACCTGTTTGTATTTTTGCTTTTGTTTTGAAGAACATCTAATACTAACTGACTTAACCTACAAGATCCTGGCTATACACATTATTAATCCTTCGAAATAATAGAGCACAGGACATTTTAATCTTTATGCTCCGTTGAGCAACATGGGTTTGAGGATTTTTATGTTTTAATTGCATAGTATACCACCATTGATGTTTGCAAAGTCAAAAAGAAAAATATCTGGATGATATGATGATGATTACTTGATATTTTCTCTCAATTCTTAATGTTTTCCTCTTTAGTGTAGTACTTATACATAATTACAGCTTATTATTTATATTTATTACTTACATTGGCCCATGTTAAAGTGTAATGACAGACACTAAATTTTTTTTTTTTTTTTTTTTTTGAGACAGAATCTCACTTTGTAGTTCAGGCTGGCTCTGAGCTCAGCCTCAAACTCACATCACAGCAATCTTCCTGCCTCTGCCTCCCAAGTGCTGGGATTACAGGCATGAGCCACCACACCCCACACTGTGGTATGTGGTACTGATTGCTGCTGGGGTGAGTCTCCACACCCAGTATTGTATGTGGTTACCGGGATCGGGGATCGAACCCAGGCCCTTGCGCTTGCAAGACAGGCGCTGGAACCACTGAGCTAAATCTCTGGCTCTTTCTTTTTTTGAGACAAGGTCTCACTGAAAAGCCCAAGCTGACCAACTATGCTGTCCTCCTGTCTGCAGAGTGCATGCTGAGATTACAGGCGTGCCTTACCATGCCCAGTTGCACATTAGACTCTTGTACCTTTTACCATAGAATTTTGGAGTTGTGTTCCTTCTTGGAGAACTCATTTCATTTTAATCTTTCTCTTCCTTGTTTTGGTATTAGGGGTATTAAACCCAGAGCCTCTCAGGTGCTGGACAGGGCGCTTTACCTTTGAGCCGTGTCCACAGCCCCAGTTTTTTACTTACTGAGGGTGACAACGGTGAATAATAAGCATGAAATGAAATAATTTTACAGGTGTATTCTTTTTAAAAATTCTCTTATTTCATACCAGCAATTCTTTAAAAGTGGGAAATTATCTGTAAAATGAGATAATAATTTTCTAAGTTCTCTGAAATTCTTGAAAGAGGCTTAATAGTATTTGGGAAGTATTTGAGTGCTACAGACTGAAATATTGAAAAACATTTTAATTGACTTACATGGATATCATTCTTCCATTTACGTGTGTGTGTATGTATGTATGTGTGTATGTGTATGTGTGTATTGTGTGTTTAAATGACAGAGTCTCATTATATAGTCAGGCTGGCCTCAAACAGTGTATTCTAGTCTTAAGAATTCACTGTATCTCAGCCTCGTGAGTGCTGGGATTACCTTAGTGCACTACCACCCTGGCCCATTTGTGTTCAAAAATGTCCTTATTATGTTTTAACTTTCTCTATTTCAGGCTTTGAAAGGTAGCTTCTATTTTAAGTTTTATTGTTTTTGAAACAGTCTTTTTGATGAAACATCAAGAATGTTTACTTTTTGAGTTACATATATTTGAATTTTCCTGAGCTCCTGTTGCAAGTAGTTCTTAGTTAATGTGGGACAATCCACCTATTCTTCTTCTTCTTTTTTTATTCTTCTTCTGGTACTAGGGATTGAACTTGTGATCTTTTTTAAGGTTTTTTGAGACAGGGTCTCACTTTGTGGTTCAGGCTGGCCCTGAGCTCAGCCTCAACTCACATCACAGCAATCCTCCTTCCTCTGCCTCCTGAGTGCTGGGATTACAGGTGTGAGCCACCACACCCAGCACTGTGGTATGTGGTACTGGTTGCTGCTGGGGTGAGTCTCCATGCCCAGTATTGTTATGTGGTTACCGGGAATTGAACCCGGGTCCTTGCACTTGCAAGACAGGTGCCAGAACCACTGAGCTATATCCCCAGATCTGAACTTGTGATCTTGTGCTTGTGAGGCGGATGCCTCAATCACTGAGCTAAATCCCCGGCTCATCCACCTACACTTCTTTTTTATTAAGGTTTTTTGAGAGCAGGTCTTGTTCTGTAGTTTAAGCTGGTCCTGAACTTACTTAGTAACCCAGGCTATCCTAGAACTCATAGCAGTCCTTCCTCTGCCTCCGGAGTGCTGGGATTACAGGTGTGAACCACGCACTGTGGAATGTGGTGCTAATTTTGTTGGGCGTGAGTCACTACCCCTGGCATTGTCGTATGTGTTTCTGGGGATTAAACCCAGCACCTTGCACTTGCAAGGCAGGTGCTGGAACCACTGAGCTACCACCTCCACCACCTATACGTCTTAATGAAGAGTAACAACTTGAGTGGACTGGATAGAATTTTAGTATTTTAGAAAGGTAAATTGACACCCCTGCTTTCTTTCTTTTTTTTTGGTGGTGGTGGTGGTGGTGGTGGTACTGAGAATTGAATTCAGGGTCTTCTCCCTGAGAGCTACATCAGCGGTTTTTTTTTTTTTTTTTTTTTAGTTTTTATTTTGAGAATAGGATAATGTCTTAAATACTTTTATAGAAATTTAAGAACAGTTTTAGGCATAATAAAACTATAATGTATATCTAATCAGACCAGAGGTTTAGTTTAAAAATAGATGTGTGGCTGGATACAATGACGGATCCTGTAATCCCAGCACTTGGGAAGTTTGAGGATAGTTTAGAGCCACCTCGGGCTACATAGTGAGACTTTCAAAAAACAAAGCAATACTAATTTAAATAAAGATAAGTTAAAAAATGAAAATAGGTGTTTCTGTACTCACAGAAACACACCTAACACTTGGGTTTTGCCTTAGGAAAAGAGGCCGCAGACGTTGAAATAGTTAAAATGGTCCCTCTTGTTTTGTTTTGTGCAGTTAGAAGCAACGTTTCTGCTGTGCCTTAATCACATTGGTTGCTGGTATTTTCTGTCAAGGGCTCCTCTGGCATTGGATTATATTTCACAGTTTCCTTCTCCTCTCATTTTTAATAATTGAGTTTTCCCCCTTCCATATGCCTAATAGCCAGGATCTGGAGATGAGGTGATGTGAAATCCAGGATGCAGACTGATTTGTTTTGGAAAAGGCATTCAGAGGTTTTGTGAGGCATTCTACTCTGCTTTCAGAAAAGTTGCCTCCTAACAATTCCACACAAGCTGTGCTTTTCTGTACTTGAATTTAGGGAAATCAAAACACCACATTTTTTTGTAGGCAGGTTTCTTGTATAAAAACTTTCTCCTAATTTGGCATCACAGCTTCTTGACCTTAAAAATAAAATCTGAGTTATGCATTCTAAATGTTACAGTCTTCTGTAGATAATGTTGGTTTTTTATCTCATAATTTAATATTTTTATAAGTGCTTGCATAGTAAGGATATCTGTGTACTTGAGTGTAACCTTGGCAACTAAGAATGGTAAAATTTTTTTTTGGTTGGAGAGCTTGATAGAATTAGTTAAAGAACCCTTCTATATAATTGTAAATGTGAATTGAGAAATTTTAATTCGAAGCATGGCATTATGGCACAAGCCTGAAATTTCAGTTTCTTGGGAGGATGAGAAAAGAGGATCCCAGGTTGGAGTCCAGCGTAGGCAATTTAGTGAGACCCTGATTGAAAGTAAACATTTAACCTGGGTGTGGTGTCATACATGTATTCCCAAATCCAGGCAGAATCAGGCAGGAGAGTTCTTGGGCCACTTCAGTCAGTTCAGACAACTTGAACTACATAGTGAGACTCTCTCAACAAAATAGACATCAAAGTAAAATTTTAAAAAGGAATTGAAGATGTAATTTAGCTCTGTAGTACTTAAGTAATATGTATGAAGCCCAGGTTCAGTCCCCACACTGCCAAAATTAAAAAAAAAAAAAAATTTTTATTGCAAAAAGTAGTGAACCAACAGTTAGGGTCCAAAGTAACTAAAGTAGATTAACAAAGCCGTCCAGGCCGGCCTATAATCCCAGCTAATCAGGAGGCTACTGTTAGGCCAGCCTGGGAAGTTTGCTAAGATCTTGTCTCAAAATAAACATTTTTAAAAGGTCTCAATGGTAGAGCATCTGCCTAGAATGTACAAACCCCTGGGTTTAGTCCTTCCTCAGTACCAGAATAAAGCAGGTCTGGAGGGATCCTCTATGTAAAGTCTTACTGGGATGGAATATGAAGTTCAGATATCTAGTATTGGAAATGGAGCTTTCAGAATTTGCTGGTGAATTCTGCACCTTATTTGGCCCAGCCCCCCTTGTGCACTCCTCCGCCCCCCAGTGAGTTGCCAAAACAAATTGGGTTGCTGGAGGAATTGGTCTGCTATTCATGAGACAGGTAGGAAAGTAATTTTGTCAGCACATTTCTTTTGTGTCTTTTTTAGAAGCTGTTTTCTGTATAAAATCTGGGTGATTTGAAAACATTTTAAAGCCTTTCCCTCTCTGGAGCTATAATTTTAATCTGACAGCTTACTGATGACCACCAGTAGTTTTAGATGAGGATATAATTATTGTGATTCTTTCTTTCTTTTTTTTTTTTTTTTTTTGAGACAGGGCCTTGCTTTGTAGTTCAGGCTGGCACTGAGCTCAGCCTCAAACTCACATCACAGCAGTCCTCCTGCCTCTGCCTCCCAAATGCTGGGATTAGAAGTGTGAACCACCACATCTGCCACTGTGGTTTGTGGTACTGATTGCTGGTGGATGTGAGTCTCCACAGCCCCGGCATGGTTGTATGTGTTTACAGGGATTGAACCCTGGGCCCTTGCCGTTGCAAGACAGGCGCCAGAACCGCTGATGTAAATCCTCAGCCCTATTGTGAGTCTTTGATTGTACCACTGGCTAGATTTATTAAAATGGACTGTATGTAAGTTTTAGATGTGCCGAAGAAGGCAATATCATAGTTTACGAATGAAAATTCTCATTTTCATTGTTTGGGCACTTAGCTTGTAGATGAAAGAGTATATTGTATTAAGATTACAGAACTCTTTATAATTGAATACCTAAAATTTTTTTTTTTTTTTTAGACAGGGTCTCACTTTGTAGTTCAGGCTGGCTCTGAGCTCAGCCTCAAACTCACATCACAGCAATCCTCCTGCCTCTGCCTCCCCAGTGCTGGAATTACAGGCGTGAGCCACCGTGCCCAGCACTGTGGTATGTGGTACTGATTGCTGCTGGGTGTGAGTCTCCATGCCCAGTATTGTTATGTGGTTACCAAGGATCGAACCGGGTCCTTGCACTTGTAAGACAGTGGCCGGAACCATTGAGCTAAATTCCCGGGCCTAAATACCTAAATATTTAAAACAAAGCCCATTGATTATTTCTTCAGTCCAATTTAGAGTTCAAGTATTTCCCAAACTTTGTGTTGATGTGACATGTGTATTGTATTCTCAGAATCTTTCATGATTTCTTGATAATTTTGTGGGAAGAAAATCATTTTGGTTTAGAGAAAATGATTTAAATTATTTTTCTGAGATCTAGATTGACCTTAAAATGAGAAAGATTATAAGGCTCTTTAAAAATTTCTCCTGGAATTATTTGAAGAAGAAACAAAACAGACACAAAGAATTCATAATTTATTTTACTGGTTATTTTCTTATTTATTTTATTTTTGTTGATTTTTCCTTTCCATGCGAATCAAGTCTCTGTAAAACATTAAAGAACAAAGATCTTAGAGTATGTTTTCAATTTTTTGTAAATGTCTGTTTTCAGGGAAGTACTCAAGAGATTTTGACTTTTGAAACTACATAATATAATGTAAAAATACCAATTAAACTATATAAGAATATTTATTTTCTGCTTAAAATTCATTTCACAAACATTTATTGAACATTTTCTTATGCCAAGCAATGATTCAGTTGTTGGGAAAGAGTAAAACCTGGTTATTTAAGGAATTTATGATGTAGTTGAGGAATCAAACTATTTTATTTTTTATTTATTTTGGAACACCAAGAATTTAACTCAGGATCTTGAACTTGTGAGGCAGACACAGGAACCACTGAATTAAATTATTTGATTTTAGACAGGACAAGGTTAAAGACATAGTATAGTGATAAATCAGTGAATTTAATTAATAGGGAACATGAACTTAAAATTTTTTGTTTTGTGGAGTATTTGGACCATGAAAACTCAGAGTGAATATTTAAAATAGTTTCCACACCCTAAATATTCTGAATTACATTTAACGCCATAATATATCATAAACAAATTCCAATATAAATCACTTTAAGTTTCTGTAGAATATATTATAGTATAATCAAAACAAATTTCTTTCTATGAATGCAGTTTCCTTTCCATAAACATATATTATTTCCATTTTTGCCAATCTATCAGGAAATAGCCTCCTGTTGTAAGAATAAATATTTTTGTGCCTTTGAATATATCTTTAAAGGAATTGCATACTTGTATTTCTAATGCCACTGTCAACTTTTTTTTTTTTTTAAAGAAAGGGTCTCACTTTTGTAGTTTAGACTGGCCCTGAGTTCACGCTGTAGCCCAGGCAAGCCTCAAACTCAGCGATCCTCCTGCCTCTGCCTCCCAAGTGCAGGGATCCTGGGCATGAACCACCACACCCAGCATTGTGGTTCATGGTTCCTGGGGATTGAACTCAGGCCTTTGTGCTTGCAAGGCAGGAGCTGGAACCACTGAACTAAATCCCTGGCCCTACTGTCACCTTTTTAATGCTATATCAAAATCCATCTCATTCACCTTTTTTATAGAAAAAATCTTGCATTTTTATGAACATTCACAAGAGTTCCCATTACCCCAGTTTTATCAGTAATTTAAAATTTTGTCAACTGATAGTGTGAAAACGTAGCATTTTAATTTGCAACTTTTCCTGCTAAAGTTGAGCACTTGAGATTATTAACCATTTGTGGGTAATTTGCTCATTCATACATAGCCTGATCATTTTCCTATTGTGCCTTTTTTCTTGTTGCATTATACTTTGTATATAATATCCCTTATTCTGCCATCTGTTAAATGTTGTATATATTTTATCATGGTTTGGTGCTTACATAATTTATTGTCTTTCATTACACAGAAGTTGAAAGCAAATTGTCAAGTCTGTTACTAATTTTATGTTGTTTGACTTTTTAAAAAATTACAGATTCACAGTGATATGGTTCAGGTTGTTAAAATGTACAATTTATTGGTTTTCAGTATTTTTACAGAATGAGCACCAATTGCCAGTATTGAGTTCCAGAATTTTTCTCCTAAGAGAAGTCTTGTATTAAGCAGCAGTCACTTCCATGACTCCTTCCAGCACCTGGAAACCACTGATCTTTCTGTGTGTATGGGTTTGCCGATCTCGGACATTTCATATAATAAATACAGTGGCCATATGTGGCTACTTTCACTTAGTGTGTTTATCTGTGCTGTTTGCCCACTTTATTCCTTTGCTTTTTATTTTGTTACATAACTCCCTGGTCTCTCTGTCTTTGTCTCTCTCCTTCACACACGCACACACTCACACACACACACTTATTTTTATGCTGTCTTGCTGTTTCGCCCAGGCAGGACTGAAATTTATGGTGCACAGCTGGGATTACATGGGTGTGCCACCGCACCAAATTTATTGTAACCATTTTATACTTCAGTAGTGTTATATTCACATTATTTTGCAACAGACTTGTAAAGCGCCCCCCCCCCCACTAGAGACCAGGTCTTTCTATGTATGTAATTTAGGCTGACCTTGAACTTGCTGTATTGTCCTGGCTGGCCTCAGCCTCCTAACTGCTAGGAATACACATAGGCATGCTCTGTGCCTGGCTCCTTTCAAACTCTTTTTTTTTAATGTTGCAAAACTGAAACTGTATTTATAAACAACTCCCTGTTGCCCCCTGTCCAATCTGGTAACCACCATTCAACTTTTAGTTTCTAGAATTTGTCTACTGTACTTTTTATAAGTGAAATCACATAATATTTTAGTTCTCTCTTGTATGATTGATTTATTTCACTTAGCGGTAGTACTGTCAAGATTCATCCATGTTGTAGCTTGTGACAGGATTTCCTCCCTTTCATCTCCCTTTATTTTCCTCTCCTGGAGGTTAAACCCAGGGTCCCTTTGCACACTCTTGACAAGATGAGCTATATCCCCAGTCTTTTTTTCCTAAAATTTCAGGCAGAGTTTTGCTAAGTTATTGAGGCTGGGCTTGAACTTGGAATTCTCATGCCTCAGCTTCCACCTTGGATAGATTACATGTGTGTACCACCCTTGTTGCCTGAAATCCTTCCTTTTTTTTTTTTGGTTTTTGAGACTGGGCCTCACTTTGTAGTTCAGCGTGGTCCTGCACTCACTGTATATTCCAGGGGAGCCTGGAACTCAGAACAGTCCTCCTGCCTCTGCCCCCTAAGTGCTAGTATTACAGGTGTGAGTCACCACACCTAGCATTGTTATATGTGATTACTGGGATTGAACCTGGGACCTTGTGCTTGCAAAGCAGGTGCCAGAAGCACTGAGCTAAATCCTTGGCCCTTTTTTTTTTTTTTCCTTTTTATTTGTGTGGGGTTTTTTTAGGTTTTTTGAGACAGGGTCTCCCTTTGTATTTCAGGCTGGCCCTGAGCTCAGCCTCAAACTCACATCACAGTAATCCTCCTGCCTCTGCCTCCCAAGTGCTGGGATTACAGGCGTGAGCCACCACACCCGGCACTGTGGTATGTGGTACTGGTTGCTGCTGGGTGTGAGTCTCCACACCCACTATGGTATGTGGTTACCAGGGATCGAACCCGGGTCCTTGCACTTGCAAGACAGTCGCTGGAGCCACTGAGCGAATCCCCGGCTCCTCTTTTTTTTCTTTTTATACAGGGTCTTGCTTTGTAGTTCAGGCTGGCTCTGAGCTCACTATGTAGCTCAGGTAAGCCTCAAACTCAACAGCAGTTCTCCTGCCTCTGCTTCCCGAGTGCTGGGATTATAGGCCTGAGTCACCCCCCCCCCAAGCACTGTGGTATGTGGTCCTGATTGTTGGTGCTTATGAGTCAACGTGCCCGGCTTTGTGGTATGTCAGTATGTGGGATCAAACTTGGGGCCTTGTGCTTGCAAGGCAGGT
>PVIR01027546.1:0-22661 GCA_004026965.1 Petromus typicus | reverse complement strand
TTAATAGGCCAAAAACAGTGACTTTCTAATTTTTATTTTTTCATTGTTGAACACTCTTTATTGCCCACACGGTTCTTGTGAATTTTCTGTAAAGGTTCTTTGCCCATCTTCTTGTTGTATTACTAATATTAAATGGATTTTATAAGGATTCTTTGCATATTAGAAATAATTACCTTTTAATCATTATTTTTCACAGTGTCATTGTGATAAAATTAATATACAGTAAACATATTTAAATTCTACACTTTTATAAGTGGGAACATTTATATACTTATGAGACCATCATTTCAATTAAGATGAGTATATCCATCATCTTTAAAAGTTAGTTTGTCTTCCTTAAATCATAGCTAGCTCCCTCTTGTTCTGAACCACCACCATGAGTTATTTTGCATGTTCCAAAATTGTGTATGAACCAAGCAGTATATGCTGTGTATTCTTTTGCCCTTAATTCTTTCATTCATAATTACTTTGAGATTCATTTGTGTAATAGTGTTTATCAGTAGTTATAGTGTTTATTGCTGACTTGTTTCAGTGTATAGATATACTAAAGTTTGATTGTTCTTCTGTTGATAGACAGTTAGCTTGTATCCGTTAGTTATTCCAAATAAAGCCACTCTAATGTTCAAGTATATGTTTAGACATAAACTTTCATTTCCCTTAGATAAATTCCTAAGAGTAGAAGGGCAGAATCTTATTACAGGTTTGTAACTTCTTAAAAAGCTCCAAGACTGATCCCTATAGTAATTATGCTGTTACATTCCCACCTGCAATAATGTAGCAATGTGCCAGTATCTCCATATCCTTACCATACTTGAAATGCCCAGTGTGTTTATTTTTAGTCATTCTGATAGATGTGCAGTGCTATTTCGTGAGCTTTTAATTTATTTGTCCCTAGTAACTAATGATGTTGGTTACCTTTTTTGCATGCTTATCATCCTAATAGCATATTCAGTGTAGTATCTGTCCAGATCTTTTGCCCAATGTTTAAGTTGGTTTATTTCTGCTTCTGATTTTTTTACGTATAATCTAAGAGTTCTGTATGCAAGTTTTATATCTGATGTATGATTTGTTAGATATTTTCCCCCAGACTTTGGCCATTTTCTAATTATCTTAATAGTTCAAAGAATAAACATTTAGAATTTTGAAGTCTATATTATCATTTTTTTTTCTTTTATAGATTTTGCTTTTAAATATAAGAAATCTTTGCTTAATCCAGGCTCAATAAAATGCTTTCCTGCATTTAGTTCTAGATGTCTTATAGTTTTAAGTTTTACATTTAGATCTGTGCTTCTTTATTTTGAGACAGGGTCTCGCTTTGTAGTTCAGGCTGGCCCTGAGCTCAGCCTCAAACTCAACATCACAGCAATCCTCCTGCCTCTGCCTCCCGAGTGCTGGGAATACAGGCGTGAGCCACCACACCCGGCACTGTGGTATTTGGTGCTGATTTGCTGGTGAGTTTGAGTCTCCACACCCATTGTTGTACGTGGTTACTGTGGATGAACCCAGCCTCTTCCACTTATAAGGCAGGCACCGGAACCACTGAACTAAATCTCCAGCCCTATGCTTCATTTTGAGTTATTTTTATGCATGGTACAACATTGAATTGATTCATTTTTAACAGATGAAAATCCAGCTCTTCGATACCATTTATTGAAAAGACTGACCTTTCTTCACTGAGTTGCCTTACACTTTGTCTATCTATGCTGTGTTCTCTATTTCATTATATAGATCTCTTTATTTATCTTTTTGCCAATAGAATTACTTAATTTTTGTATATTGATCTTATATCCTACAACTTAGCTAAAGTCAGTTTTTAATTCTAATGCCCTATATTTTAAATTTCATTCAGAATTTTACCCAGCTGTAGGCCTGGGACATGGGAGTGAGCACCTCCTTAGATTGTGTCTGCTACGTGGCTCCTTTTCCCAATCCATTCTTAGCATTACGTGAACATTAGCATTTCTTGCAAGGAAAGTTTTTTTTTTTTTTTAATATATATATACTTTTATATATGTTTTTGATAGTTGCAAGCAGAAGAGAAAAATACAGTTCCTTTCACTTCCTTTTGGCCAGAATAAGAATAATTCTATTACCTGTCATTTACTTTTTAATATTTATCATGATAGTGTTTGTTGTAATGAAGACTCTTTAACATTCTTATTGCAAAGTCTGTCCTGTTTGTCCAAAAATGTTGACAATTCTTAATTTTTTCTGACTCATGTAACTCTTTGATGGGTAATCTGATCAAAGTAATGAATCTCCTTTTCAAAATTATTTACACACACGCACACATTTCTGCTTGTAACTTTCATAGAATCTCTTAAGTCTCATCATTGATCACATGTTTTGATTCTGTATTTTTAGATACCTGCCTTTCATGTCATGTTTTAAAAGGGCCTCTATTTCAGGATTATGTAATCAAGGTCTTCCTTTCTTTCTCCCTTTCTTTCATTTCTTCCCTTTCTTCAACTTTCTTCTCTCTCTTCGTTCCTTCTTTGCACAATATCAGGGATTGCATCCAGCGCCTTTGCACGGACCTACATCCCAGCATTTATTGTTTAAGACATAATCTTGCTATGCTAATAGGAAAATTCATTTTAAGTTATTATACTTCTTCAGAGGAAATAATGTAAGGCATTTCAGACACTGTAGAAATATGATAAATATATTAAAATTGTTGTACTATGTAAATATATGTCTACAAATATTAGAAAAAATATGGAAATGTAGAAACAGTTTTAGGGAGATGTTTTTGTGAATAATCCTTTTTAATATTTTATCATTTCTCTTAATTCTATTAGGTCTTGAATTTTTTTATTATGTTTTCTCTATATGGATATTTAAACACAGATTTCCAGTTTTACATCTATATGACATTCAAAGCTAAAGTATAATATTGCCTGATATGAAGTTGTAATATTATTATATTTCTTTCCTTTTGGTTTTACAGTAAATAATAATTTATCAGTATTTGGGTTTATAATCAGTTGCCAGTCATATTATCTTCTTCTAACCCAGTACTTAACATCTTATGCAATTTCTGATCATTTGTTTAATGCTGCAATTTCATGGCTTAATTATTTTATTATACATTAAATATGATGATTTGAACTAATTTTGGATTTATTTTTGCAGTAGCCCAGCAGGAGGCTGAAATGTTCAGATGCTACAGTGCAACTTTGCCATTACCTGGAAAACACCAGAGTCAGGATGCTCTGTGTACCTGGCCTACACTACCTCATCAAGGCTCTTTTCAGATTGGTAAATTTGGACACACAGAAAATTCTTCCACAAGGATGCAGATAGTGAAACAGAGACTCGAGACTGTCACAGTATGTTTAATTATTTTTTGTAACTGACATTTTAGAATCATTCTTTCATGTTTTACATTTCCATCCCAGTAGATTTTAATTTAATTTCTCAAAACTAGGTTTTCTTCTACTTGTCTAGTTTCTTTCAGGTATTTGTTCTACAATCATTAATTTAGACAGACTAAATCTGTGATAATCTATCGTGCTGCTCTTGTGTGATATTTCCATAAAGACCAGTGAAAATTCTGAATCAAAAGACCAGGACTTGGGCCGGGGAGTTAGCTCAGTGGTTCCGGCGCCTGTCTTGCAAGCACAAGGACCCAGGTTCGATTCCCCGGTAACCACATAACAATACTGGGTGTGGAGACTCACACCCAGCAGCAACCAGTACCGCACACCACAGTGCCGGGCATGGTGGCTCACACCTGTAATCCCAGCACTCGGGAGGCAGAGGCAGGAGGATTGTAATGTGAGTTTGAGGCTGAGCTCAGGGCCAGCCTGAACCACAAAGCGAGACCCTGTCTCAAAAAATCTAAAAAAAAAAAAAAAAAGACCAGGACTTGCATAAGTATGATTCCAAATGCTAGGAAAAGAAGAGAAACTGGCCATCTTAGCCCTGCTTAGTAGGATTGCTAAAGACAGGGTGCAGGGTTAAGTGCTGCACCATGGGAACACTTTTTGGAAGGACAGGTAGTATACAAACAAGTAGTTTCTGCCCAGGCTTTCAGAGTCCCATAAAATTGTGTTTCTTTCAGTGGTTCTCAAACTTCATTGTGCATGAGCATAACCAGGTAAGCTTATTAATGCTCACATTGTCAGGCTCCTTCTCTAGGGTTTGTGACTCAGTAGACCTGAGTGGACCTGTGATTTTTGTTGTCAAGTTGGTCAGAGGATCAGATGTTGAGAACATCTAATCTAGTTCACAGTCCCCATCTACGAGTTTCAGGACCTTATCTAAATTGTAAGCTCCTTGAAGGCAATTCTAATATTGTCTTAATGTCTAGTCTACATAACTGATTTTCATTATTAACTAAAAATTAGATGTACGTGGTGACTTCAGTTTCAGGAAAAACTGAATCCTGAAACTTCCCTTTACACTGTGTTTCATGTTTTGACCATTCTTTTCTGGGTTTGCATTTCAGGGAAATCAGTCTGTTCCTTTGATTTTGTCTTCCCAGAACTTGCTTATTATTGACATTTTTCCAACTCATGTTCTTCCTCCTTGATTCTTATTCTCTAATTTGCATTGTCTCATGTGCCACCATGCCTCCATGTACTGACTAACTGCATACTTTCAACCTCTCCTTGTGGCTAAGACCATTCAGGCCATCTAGACCTGTGCACGACTTTTCTAGAATTGCTAACCAGTTATAACTTGGCTTTGCAGATTGGGCTTCACCAGCTGGAATACAGAAAACTCAAGTTACCTCAAATATTTATTAAATACCAACTGTATTAAAGACACTCCAAGGAATACTAAAATGTTAAACACTTAGCCTCAACTTGTGTCGTCTTCTATTTGATAACAGATATTTAATTATAATATGAGGCAATATCTTCTAATAATCCACTTATAAATGCTACATGGCCTTCTTTAGTGTAGTGGCCTTATAAGATAGGCATGGTTTATTAATATAAACCATTATACAAACCATCTCTGTTCAAAAAACAGATAAAAAGTTTTGAGGTTTTTAAATTGAAATACTATATGTATAATCTGTGCTATCTTTGGAAACATTTCTAAGTTTATGAAAAAGCAGTAACTAATTTTTTTCATTGTATAATTGTTAAGCCTCTACCATTGTTAAAGTGGTATGAAACTTTTATAAAAGCTAATTAAAGGGCCGGGGAGTTAGCTCAGTGGTTCCAGTGCCTGTCTTACAAATATAAGGTCCTGGGTTCAATCCCCCAGTAACCATATACAGTACTGAGACTCACGCCCAGCAGCAGTCAGTACCACATACCACAGTGCCGGGGGGTGGTGGCTCATGCCTGTAATCCCAGCACTCAGGAGGCAGAGGCAGAAGGATTGCTGTGATGTGAGTTGGAGGCTGAGCTCAGGGCGAGCCTGAACCACAAAGCGAGACCCTGTCTCAAAAAAAATCAAAAAAAAGAAAAGCTAGGGTAAAATGCTGACAAACATTTCTATTGTATAAATGGATACAAGTCTTGCTAATCTTTAAAGGATTAGAAAATCCTCTTCTAAAATATTAATAGACTATCAATGTAGAATTTTTTAAATTTCTGTATAAAAATAAAGTATGTACATATATATGTGTACACACATACACTAGTGCAACAAATACTACCCCTGGGAAATACTTAAGTAAAACATATTAAAGGAACAAACTCTTAACTTGCAGAAAACTAGAGAAAAACAACAACAACAACAACAAAACCAGAAAACTAGAGAAAAAAAATAAAATAAAAGGAACTAACTTGTAACTTCCAAAGAATAGATATAAATATTTCCTAAGAATATTTTAAAAGTTCTGTGTCACTTAGAGAAGTACCCTGGACAGCAGGTATTATCCAAAAAACTGGAAAACAGATACTGAAATTGAGGAGGAGATGCTTTGTGTGGTGTGCTATTTGTGTAGATTTCTAGGTTATTTTCAAAGTTGAATGTTACTATGTATTAAGATGCTTAAGCATTCTTAAATTACTTAGCCTCTTAGACCTTATTAGTCCTTTTTAATAGAATCTTTGAAGAGTGAGACTCAGCAGCCTTGTTCCTTGTTCTGTTTTTGCTCACTGGCCCACTGTCTGGCACTTAATAAATACTGACCCCTTTCCCTCCCTCTTTCATAGAAATGTTGACCAGTTTTAAATCCAATGCACAAAGAATGATATTGAGACACCTTTAGTTCTGACTGTGCCTTCTTCCTCTCTCTCTTTCTTCAGCATCTATTCGGTATGCCAGGCTGCAGATAACACTCATTCTGGATTATAGAGTTGGACTATAGAAAAAAATTCTTTATGTTTATTTAATTAAATTTTAGAATATATGGCTATAAATTAATAAAAATATAGAGTTGAATAGTGTTTCAGATTTTAGAAGGTAGCTGAAATCGATACATTGAGATTTTTAAATTAAAGATAAATGTTTTAGTTTTTTAAAAAAGCATTCTTGTCTGAAATCTTGCATACCAGGATAAAACTTCATCCTTGACATAAAAATAGCACACTCATAAAAATGTTTCCAAAGGTCAGGCTTTCCACTAACATTTAAATACTTTGAATCACCTCTGTCTTGTAGCTTTTCTGTAATGCCATTTTATAAATCTGTTATTCTCATGTGAAAAAGTAAAATACATATAAAGGAAAAATAAAATCAGCAAGATAATCTTTAAAAAGTGAAATCAAAGGCAAGGGGCAAATAAATTGACAATTTATTATAAAAGACAAAAACCATTTCACTTAAAATCATTACTTTGCTCTTACCACATATTTACCTTTTAAAATTGTTTACAGAATATGTTTGCTTTGGGATTGACATAGAGGCTATCTTTGGAAAAAAGATCTTTTACTGGCTCTATTTTTTAAAACATTTTTCCTGTGTTTGAAGAATTTGCTGAAATATTTTTGGGTATTACCTATGATGTATTTTCTTTCAGATGGTTTATGCAGCAAGATGTATAGGAAAAAAACAAAATATCTTCATTATTCCCAATGCAGCTTCATTCTTTTTATGCTTCTCAAGCATTGGGGTTGACAGGATTTCCAGCTTTTTTCAAAACACCTTCTCTCTTGTTTCTCACATTTCTGTAGGCTCCAAATTCCCTTTTTTTAAAATCTACATTGTTCCTCAATTTAATGAATAATACATTTCCAAAGATAATTATTTCTTAGAAAACAGTAATGTTTTTTAATAAATCACATTTCAAGCTTAGGATGAGAGTTTGTCTGTGTATGTGAACTGCAGAATAAATTCAGCTCTGTAGATAGTTAATAGATTTACTCACAAGTCGGTAAATGACATAAAAATAGACAAATCTCTGGTTTAGGAAGAATTACCATTTAATATAAATATAATACAAATTGCTTAATTCTTCCATAGCAGATTTAACTGTATGTTAGTGCCATAGTAATACTTAAAAATATTCTGCAACCCAGGTAAGACTGCCCAGGTAGACACAATTCATTTTGTGTTTTCAGAACCAGAAATCTGCTCTTGTCAGTACATCCATAATCAGTCCTACAAAAAGTTGTTTTATGTAAAGTAGGACCCATGAAGAAAACTCCTTATAAAAGCTTCTGAAGTGTTTTCAACTGCTGAAACATTCAAGAGTGCATTTCTGCTCGAAAGTTACTTTAGCTCAGATTAATAATCACTGAGGTGCTTGTCAGATAGTCCTGAGCATAGGGACTGGATGAGTTTTGAAAATATTTTATGCCACTTTTGAGGAAGGTTGATGAATGTTGTCTGCCCCTCAGGAGATTTTACTTTATACTAATTACTGGTAACTGTCTCACTGTTAATAATAATTGACATATTTCTGGCACCTTTTTAAGTGCTTTTTTATTGGATCAGTACTCAGCTATCTTGCATAATAGGACCACGACTGGTATTATCACCACTTTCCAGAAGAGCAAATGCAGCTTTACCAAGGTCAAGCAGAAATCCAGAGCAGTACAGTTGTCACACAGGTAGTAAGCATAGATGTGGGTTTCAGACCAGGTATTTGGATTCCCAGGTCTGTTATCTTTCGTACTGTTTACTTTTAGTAATTGTATTCCAATATTCTCTAGATTTGTCCCTTTCAGAAATGTCTATGTCTTAGAAGTTTCTGGATATAAAATGTGCTTTCTCTGTTGTTGTTGTTGAACTCCATATTATTTACTGCCCATTTGTCTAGCTCTATACTAGGGCAGTGACACATGCTGGTTAACTCTAACTGGTCCTGAATATTTGGGTGTCTCCTTAGCAAATTTTTTAATTCTCTGTTACATATTGATTTATACTGGCTTGTCTTTTGAAAGTGATCTTTTGTTGGCTTTGTCTCAGGAATTAATAGGCATTTCTTTTTTAATTTTTTAAAATATAAGTAATATTCTTTACAATTGTGTGGTATGATATTTCATGTGATAAAAGTAATTAATATGGAAATTTAATTTGGGGTGTTAATATTATTTATAGAGATAATTATACAATACAGTTCATTCAGAGTATGCCTTTGAGACTTGTTAGGGTTCTGGTACTGAATTTTGGTGTTTATGCCAAATTAAGGAGACAAATTTTTCTTGAGAAAAATACATAGGCTCTCCGGAATCTGTTGATCGGTACCTTGGCAAGTCAGACTTACTATGAACATGTCGTTCAGTCTCTTTCTTTAATATATACTATTTCCTCCCTATTGGAAATAATGTAGCGTAACAACTGGAGGCTGATTTTTTAAAAAACTTACAAATATCGATGTTGGTTTTTAGAAGAGTAACATCTGAATTTGTTGGTTTGTTATTTGAATAAAATTATGAATACTTTATTGTACTGTATTTATCTTAGGATGTGATACAATCCTGTGCTGCAAAAGGGAGTAGTTTTTTAACTAAGGAGATAACTTTAAAATTCTTATTTTCGTTATATGGAACCAAAGAACTGAAATGCACTATCATAGAGTTTTTAACTTTGCAGATTTTTAGTTAAAGTTAATCTGTTACATAGTTTCCTTACTAGAGTTCTAATTTACCAAGGAATTATACTGCTGGAATCTGAGAATTTAGTAAGGTGAATATTTAGCAAGCAGCTTCACAACTTTTAAGGACACAAGTGTGTTTAAGACTACGTGATTGGAGTAGACTGTACAGTACTTTCAGAACTGAGCCAGCAAGATCATTTTATTCACTGAGACAAGCTTTACATAATATTTAATATCTAAAAACACCAGTCAGTACTGTTGCAGGTGAATGCTGAGTAAATAGCATTGAAATACACACCAGCAACATGTTCAAGATTTGTAGTGATAATGCTCTCAACATGAACCACTCTTCCTGCTTCTTTTTCTGTTTAACTCTGTAACAATCCTGTGGGACAGGTTAGTTTCAGAAGGGAGGAAACTGAGACTTATGGAGGTTAAATGATTTGCCCCAAGGCCCAAGTTCAATCAAAAAAATTATAGTGTACAAATAGCCTTTTGTTTTCCAAATAGTTTCAACCAAAATGGATTTGAAAAGTAAAGCAGATATTCTCCTTTTACAAAGAAGGCTATTTTATGTGCAGCTTTTAACTCAGTTGTTGAGAAAATTGTTTAAAAGTTGGAATGGCACTATGCTTTCATTCTTACCTCTTGTATTCACTTTCAAAATTTACTTGGCTACACAAGTAGTACTGTACAAATATAGTATATATTAAAGTAAAGAGAAAGTATTCAGAGAGGAAAATATTAGAATGGTGTTAGTGTGTTCAGAGACTGCTTCCTGTAGTGTCAATACAGAAGGCAAAAAGTTTAATCAGGAAAACTATTACAATATTATAGATACATGGAAATAGTGGGTTATTGCTTTTTTCCTCATGAGGCATTTTGTAGAAGAAATATATCAGAAAGTATTGGGCTTACCCCATCACTGAGTTTCCAGTATCAGTCAGGAGCCATCACTTTTTGCCTAATTATCACAAATCAACAGGATATTGAATATAGACAAGGGGAAGGAAGACGGGGGAAAAAAAAGAGAACAAGCTATATTCTGACTTAAGCTGCAGATGTTCAGGAAACTTGTTCCTGATAGCAGTGATGGGTGTAATGATTATAGCTCCAAGATTACTAAACCTTCCTAAGTGTGTACAATGTATGAAAATGTAGAAAGAAATAGTTTATTTTGTGACTAGCAATCCATAATCATTTCTTTTTATTGTTTTTTTAACAAATATATAACATACCCTCCTTTTGAACTATTGCCTGAATCCCCATTGAGTAAAATATGCTGCACCCATTTAGCCAGTCTTATGGAGAATGTCCTTTACTAATCTAGAAACTCCCTCGGGGTGATAGAACACATAATTCATCTTTGTATCCCTTGTATTTAACGTTAGAGAGAATGCTCTTAGAAAAATTATTACATATTTGGAAATTTAGATGTGGGACTATTAATATCTTCAGTTATTTTTATTAAGAGCTTTACTGAGATATAATCATCATACCATAGTATTTATTTAAAGAATAGCATTCACTGTCTGTACCATGCCATCCCCACTTTTCAACTTTTTCTCACACCAGAATGAAACTCCTTATTTCTTAGCAGCCAGCTCCAATTCCGCACACCTACATCACAAATTCATGACAACCCCTGTTGTGTTTAGTATATATTTTCCCATTCTGAACATCTTACATAAATGGAAGTGTGTAATATGATGTCATTTTTAATCAGCTGCTTTTACTCACCATAATGTTTTCAGTATTCCTCCATTTGTAACATGTATCAGTTACTCACAAGATTCCATTGTACAAAAAGAATAGATTGTGTAAATCTATCAGTTTATAAACATTTGAGCTTCTACGTTTTAGTTACTGAAATTTGCTGTTGATGAGCATGTAGTACTGGGGATCAACTCAGAACTTTACACTTGCCATGGGGGTGCGGTGCCACTGAACTACATCCACAGCCCTGCGGACATACGTTACTTCTCTGTATCTAAAAATGAAATCATTGAATCGTATGCTAATTCTGTGTTTAACATTTTTGAGAAAGTGCCATTCTGTCTCCCATATTGGCTGTTCCATTTTAAAATCCCACAAGTCGTAAGTGTTCCAGTTTCTCCTCATCCTTACCAACATGATTACTCTTTGTACTCATTTTTATTATGTCGGTCCTAGTGGATGGTGATTGGCTTTTCTCACTGTGATTTTTATTTGCTCGTAGCTAATGATGTTAAGTATTTTTGACGTTCAGCATTTCTGTGGAAAAGTATTTTCTTTAAATCCTTTGCTTATTTTAATCTGGTTTTTATAATAAATTAAACTTCAATAGTTCTTTAAATATACTAGATCTAAGTTTCTTATCAAATGGATGACCTGCATGTTCTGTCCTTTTTTTGTGGATTTTTTTACTTTCTTGATGGTGTCCTTTGAAATTAAAAGTTTTTTATTCTTATGAAATTCAAGGATATTTTTTGTCCCTTTTTTAGTATATGTAAGAAAATATTACATAACTATCTTATTTATATCTGTGATTATTTTGACTTTTTTTTTTTTTTTTTAGGTTTTTTGAGACAGAGTTATGTTATGTAGTTCAGGCTGGCCTTCAACCTGTAGGGATTCTCCTGCCCCAGCCTCCCAAATGCTGAGATTATAGGCATGCACACCACTCCCGGCACCTTGACTTGATTTTTAGATTTTACATGATGTGCCCCCTGAGTTTCATTCTGTTACATATGGCTGTCCAGTTGTCTTGGCACCTCTTCATCAGCTGCTTGTTGAATAAGATTTTTCTTCCCTAAATCCTAACCATGTTTTGAGCACCTACTGTGTATTTTCTAGGTGTTTGTTATATAACTGTGAACAAGCACGTTTTATTGTAGGGAGGCAAAAATAATAAGCAAGTTAACTTCAGATAGTAAGAGATAGGAAGGAAACAGAATAGGTATGTGATAGAATAATGGGAAGCAGAGGCCCCTCTCTGGAGGGTGATCACAGAAGCCTCTCAGAAACATTTAATAAGCGAGTCCTTCCTCCCAACAGTGCTGATCTAGGAAGGTGTCTGGGGTGCTCCAGGAGCAGCGCCCAGTCAGGCAGCAGGAAGCAAGGGTTCCTGGTAGGGTTGGAGCAGTGATCTGGAGAAAAGCAGCAGGCCTATCAAGTGGGAAAGGTCCTTGTCAACACAATAAGGAGTTAGGGTGTTATTTTAATTAAAAAACAAACTGAGCAAAGGGGAATTTAAAGAAATGAGAGTCTTTTTAAGGAGAGAGATGAGCAGTCTGATACAGTAGTATGAGAAAAAGATGCTAAACCTGAACTTGAACTTGAATTGTTAGCTTGTTTAGTTTATAGAGGCACAATGATGACAGTGAAGGCAGTGGATAGGTTTGGGATATATTTTAGAAAGATTATTCAGTTTTTGGTGATACATTCAGGATGATCGAAGGGAAGAAGTTACGATTGATCTCTGTTTCTGCCCCCAACAATTGTGTAGTGTCAGTGGTGCTGTTTAACTAGACTGGTAGTGCTGGAGTAGAGAGAACGAGTTTTGAAAGTGGAGTTTGGGAGCCTGGGGTGGAGCTGAAATGATACCGTACCTACCTTGGAAGCACAAGGGCTCGAGTTCAATCCCCAGAACCGCAACAAATAAATAAATAAATTAAAACCCTCAGTAAAACCTCAGATATATGTCTTACACTCAGTAGAGAAGTCAGACTATACATAAACTCCTTTATAAAAGGTGTTAAGACGAGTAGAGCTGAATGCCAGAGGCCCCTGGTCCAGGAGAGGTTGCTTGGGGGAGTCCTAGAGGAGAATATTTTAAGGAAAAGGAGTGCCAGGCTGTCACATGCCCTGAGAAGAATTAAGATGAACACTACTGTATTTGGCAGGATGATGGCCTTGAGTTCATTTGACGAAACTGTTCTGTTAAATGGTCCAGAATCATAGAATAAAGGAGTTGAAGACGGAAAGGAGCAAGTCAAAGAAAGATTGCAGGTGTATGTCATTCCTTTAAAATTTTATGCTATGGGCCAGGGATTTAGCTCAGTGGTTCTGGCGCCTGTCTTGCAAATGTAAGGGCCCAGATTCGATCCCCAGGTAACCACATACTGTACTGAGACTCACCCCAGCAGCAATCAGTACCACATACCACAGTGCCGGGAGTGGTGGATCACGCCTGTAATCCCAGCACTCGGGAGGCAGAGGCAGGAGGATTGCTGTGATGTGAGTTGGAGGCTGAGCTCAGGACCAGCCTGAACTACAAAGCGAGACCCTGTCTCAAAAAAAAAAAAAAGGGGGTTTTATGACTAGAGAGTAGAAAAGCAGGGCAATAGTGAGATGGGAATTTTTAAATGGGTCTTAAAGAGTATTTACTGTTACAGACACGTTAATTACTAGCATCCTTTAAAAAGTAAAATGAGACAATCCTGAGCTCTCGTGGAGAGACTGGCCTTATGAGAAGGGATCTTTCATCCTTACTGATAAGACGTTGATCACTGTGGGTAGATGCACAGATACAGCTTTGCTCATGGGAAGATGCAAGAGTTCTTATATGACTGTTTCCAGGTAGTAATTGGCAGCAAGTTCTTGAACTATTGTAGCCTCAGAATATTTACATGTAAACTTAAAATTTACAAGCTTTTTTGCTCTTAGTTGAAACATAACAGAAATAGTATTGCTGAGGCTGGGGATTTAGCTCAGTGGTTTCAGCATCTGCCTGGCAAACCCAAGGTCCCAAGTTCAATCCCTGGTACCACAATGCCAGGCATGGTGGTTCACATTTGTAATCTCAACACTTGGGAGGCAGAGGCAGGAGGATTGCTATGAGTTCAAGGCTTGCCTGAGCTACATAATGAGTTCAGGGCCTGCCTGGACTACAAAGCGAAACCCTTCTCCAAAAAAAAAGGAAAGAAAGAAAGAACGAAATGGTATTGCTTAGAGTCCATTTCCATTAGGGCTTGGGTGCTTTTTCACAATGTAATGAATCTGTTTTTCCCACATTCCCAGACAAATTTTTTCATGCCTGGTATACTTTACATATGAGTTCATTCTGCCTTAAATTATAATTAATTTTGCCTCTCTCTCTTGCATCAGATTATTGATTCCTGCCAAGGAATTTCCCTCCCTTTAAAGTTTATAGTATATTGTGTTGTTTCTGTCTCTAATCCTTGTGTAGCTGTTTTCCCACCCACCATCTCTCTAAGCTTCTTGATGGAGAGAATTTCTTTTGTTAAATTATCACTTACCCTAAATAATTATATTTGCAGGCAACTTAAAGCTAATGGAATTTTAGTTAGTATAAGAATTCTATAAAATGTAACATGTAATGTATCTTGGAACATATTTATTTGCTGAAAACATTTTTTATGATTAAAATACAAAATTCACAAAAAGTAACTTTTTAATCCCTTATTTTAATAGTTAATTTTCATCAGTGAAAGAAAAAATTGAGTTGAGATTTGAGTACCATAGTTTTCAGTTATTTGGAAAAATTTTAATTTTTTAAAAAAATACAGTTATCTCTTACCCTCATCCCAAAACTGGCTAAGAGGAAGTTTAGTTTTATTGCCCTGAAAGTCATGGCAGGTGGCTTAACTGTAGTTGTAGTCCATGCTGCCGTGGTCCATACGGAGCGTAGGGAGCAGTGTAGGATGAGCCCAGATAACTAGGAAGACAGTTGTGATTCTTTCTGATAAACCATGGGGAGAGGTTAGTTTGCTTCGAACTGAGCGATCGATCGGTAGACCAGTTCTAGATCTAAGAAGCAGCACTAATGGCACATAAAGTGATGAAAACAAGTGTTCCTACCCAGGGTGACCACACAGTGTGGTGTGTGGGAAAAGGGGCATGCTGGGTCTAGCAGGCACTTTTGTGGATTGACTCACATGGTAGGGTAACCACGAGAAAACAGAAAAAGGGGAGAAGTGGACAGTGTCAGAGGCCTAAATGAATTTTCCGAATCTGATCATTTGCATTCCAGGACAACATTCGCTTCAGATTTCATGTTATGGTAGAGACAGGTTTGATTTGATCTTGTTGAAGAATGCAAGGTTGAGGTATATGGGAGGCAGTTGTGTGCTATTTTTTTTAAGGAATTTACTTTTTAATAAAATTTAAAAGAGTTACGGAATTATAGAGAGTTATTTTACTCTTTTTCTTCTGACAGCAAACATAAAGAGATGAAGGTAGTTTCAGAGGTGTATTTTTTCATAAGTTTGAAAAAGAGGAGTTCAGGAAGTTCAAAATCAGCATTTCCCTATGAGGTGGGGCAGTCTATGGAGAGTTAAGGGTGGAAAGGATTGCATAAAACTGAGACGCCTTGAGGTAAATTGCTTGATACTTGAAGGGATTTGCCGACTAATTGATTTAAACCCAACTGGGTCTTAATTTTAAACTTCCCCAGAGAAATCATCAGTAAGTACACTTTGAACCACCCCAACAAACCTTGGTAGTTGTCATGGGCTCAGAAAATCTTGATTAAATATTGCAGAATAAAACTTCATAATGACTGCTTTAAGTTTGAATTTTGGTTTTAGTTAATGCAAGAGAGGTAAACAAGAACAGGGGTCAAGTTTCTGGCCATACTACTCGCCCGAAAGAATCTCTTCATCAATTCCTTCTGATTTCCTCACTTTCCTTGGCTTTTAAAAGAAAACATCTAAGAGCCAACAGATCAAGTTTGAATTTCTGCTTAAAGTATCATTACCTATTTGCATTTTAGATTTTGCTGTCTTCTGTCAGGTTTTATATAACGAGAATGTAAAAGGTACTTAGATAATTTTCAGTCTCTCTTTAGCTCAAACTTTCTCTTTAACTTGCTCTTTAATTCTAGTATTACAATTTTTACTACAGATACATTATTTGTTACAAAACATTGCTTGAAAATTCTTGGGTTATTTTTGTCACCAAAATTGTCTTCAGGTTACAATATTATCTGCATTATTATTTAAATTTGGCAGAAATAATGGGCAGCATTTGGGTAAAGACATATATTTGAACTTTTAGGAATAGTAACAGCCTGAGCACCTATTCAGTTACAACTGAAAAACCAAAAGTCCCCTGAAATAATTAGACTTAAATGTCTGTATGGAAATGAGTGTTTTATCTCGAAAGCTTTTTAATTTTCACTAATTACTAAAAGAGAAACTAATTGTTAGTGTGTTTAGTCTTTGCATATAATTTTGTGTTTGGGACAGTGAGGTTTCTAACATGAAAATTAAGCCACTCCTACCCGTGCAATGTTTGCATATTTTGCATAAAGCTGCTTATACCCTAAAAGAATAGGCAAAACAGTTTTGTGATTAACTTGGCAGAAGTTCTAGGTGATTTTTTTAGTTTTCCCTAATACATATGTCATTTGTGTTTTATGCTTTTAGTTTTCTCCAATATGGAAGTATTAAACTGACTCTGACAGACTGTGGTTTTTGCATGAAGCAAGCAGAAAAGTGTGTTGTGAAAAAAGAGTAGATTGGCATAGGGTAAACTATCTTAGCCAACCTTTCTGTTGTTGTAAAATTATTAAGCAATTCTTTTCCACAGCATATATTTCAAAAATAGATATTGCTCCACTCTATTTAATGGTCATTATTATTTTTATTCCTCTAAATCAAGTGGTAAATATTATGTAAGCTACCTTTATGATTTAGATTCTAATTTGAAATCAGTCCTAATGATAATTAACACTTATCTCATACCTTGGAAAGTGAATTATCTGCTCTGTTAAGTTGTTACTCATCACTTTATGGACATTTGAATGATACCCAAAGTAAGCTGTCAAGAAAAATTAGAATTATAAAAGTGCTTAAGAAGAACGTATCACTGTAATTCTTTTTGCAAACACCATCTTAATTAATTAGAATGGCAAGTCTTCCTGGTTGAGCAGAGAAATTTAAGTAAGTTCCCTGCAGTATTGTTGCTGGTATTTTTTTTATGTCTTAGCACAAATACATCCCTGAAAACAAAGGCTGTAAGAGACAAAGCATGCAGGGCAAGAGGCTCTAAAACCATACATAGATATAGATACCGATTCATGGCCCCAGCATATGCCTTGCTCATTTGCACCAGATTTTAAACTGCATTGTCTGAAATATAGGAAACATATTTTTCCAAAATACAGAAGTAAAATTAATAACTTTTTTTAAAAAGTAAATTAAATAACTAAATGATAAATATGTCCTCTTTTATCTATTACTGCCATTATAAAAGCAGAGAAGTATGAAAAATTTACTGCATCATTGTTATATATTGTACCTAATTACCTTACTTCTGGATGATAATAATTAATATAACACTTATTTGAAAAGGACTTTATGGGCTACCTTTGCCTGTATAATCTAATAACTTCTCTCCCCCCCCACCCCGTTTTCCCTTCCTTCTCCCCCTTCCTCTCCCCTTCCCCTTCCCTCCTTCCTTCTCTTCACTCCCTCACTCCTCTTGTCTCCTCCCCACCCCCTCTGTCCGTTTACTTCTTCTTCTGCCCCTTCCAGTGCTAAGGATCAATCCCAGCAGGCGAGGGCTGTAACACTGAGCCATACCAAAGCCCTGTTTAATCTGTTTCTTACTTAATATGTTATTTAGTGTTTGGAGGTTAAATTGTAAATAGCACTTGATAATACTAGTTCATCTTTATTTGCACATTCCCCATTAAGCATAAATGCTTTTTAATGTCTCCATTTAAAGATGGGCAGTAAATCTCAAAGGTACTAATTTCATTGTTATCTCAACATTTTTTGTTGTTGTTGTTTTTGTTTTTTGAGACAGGGTCTCACTTTGCAGTTCAGGCTGGCCCTGAGCCCAGGCAAGCCTCAAACTAATGGCAGTCCTCCTGCCTCACCTTCCGAGTGCTGGGATTACAGGCGTGAGCCACCACACCCAGCATTTCAACATTTTGTTCAGCATTTAATAATAGATATTTGAGAATTTATATAAAGTTCAATGATAAGTTAGCACTAATGTGGTATATAACCCCTACTACTTTGAAAATTACTGTTCTATAAAATATAACAGTTTATGTAGTCTTAAACTGTGTAACTATATGATCTTAATTGACTGTTTTGCTGAGTCTTCTAAAAGTTCCTTGCTCCCAGAGAAAAGCTACTCTCAGATACACTGTTTACTTATTACTGTTTAAAAGAAAAGAGCATTTAGAAACATATAAATAGTCAGGTAAAAGATATGTAACCCAGGCACTGCTCTATACAGAACACCAATAAGGAGTTTTAAATATTAATGCAATGGACGTTCTCTGCAATTTTGATTACTTGAACAAAAATAAATGAAAAGGAAAAGAGCTATTCTCTTCTCTCTCTCTCTCACTCTCTCTCTCTCTCTCTCTCTTCAAGGTCTTGTTATGTAGTTCAGCCAAAGGTTGGTCTTAAACTCAAAACTATCCTCCTGCCTCAGCCTGCTGAATGCTGAAATTATAGGCATGTGCCACCACACCTTCCAGGAAGAGTTATTTTCATGTATAATTTATATGTGATAAATTATCATTTCATTTTGTTAATTCACAGATTATGTATTTGTAGTGAATTTCAAAAATTAGGCCATTTTAAGTTTTCAAAAATAGATAATGTGTTTTTTAAATTAAGAATGTTTTATTAATAATGAACAGACTAGTGTTTATGATATTTACTCATAGAAAATCTGCTGTACAAATTTTTTTGAGTCAGGCTGTTTTTAAACAGTCTTAAGAATAAGGTTTCTAACACAGGGGAAGCTATTTCTCATGGCAAGTTAGGCTACAGCTGTATTATCTGTGTCACCATGATTTATGTAAACAGTAGTGCAGGTGTTTTTTGTGCCGTCTGTATAAAGGAAGTACTTGCTTCTTTACTAAAATGCTAAGAGAACGTTTTAATTCTTTCTTAATTAAAAGCAGACAAGGGACCATTCTTATTTTTTGTATTTTTTGCAGGACTTAGGACCACTCTATTTTAAATTATTAATAACAATTCCATGATAAACTTTAAAAGGCCAATTTACTGCCACATACTTTAGCTTTCATTACCACTATATTCCTTCTTTGATAAGAAAAAAGCTCTACTTTGTAAACAATAAAACATGACCATATAAATCGTGATCACTCCTTTTGACCTACCATGCATCCTGGGTTAGGTAGAAAGCAAACATTCTCATCCAGATTTTGCATCAGTAGCCCAGGAAATTACACTGCATGTTCTGATTTGCCTTTTCTATTGCAGGTCAACAAAAGTCTCACGCTTACCTCACCACATCCATCCTCCTCACAGCAGTCTAAGTTACAACAGTCCAGCACGCTGACCGCTGAGGAGATGCTGCGCCAGTTTGGTTTCCCTCAGACTGGTGAGCCCCTTGCTTGCTTCAACTGTTAAGTGTTCAAATGAAATTCATAGCATTCTAATTGCCAGTTTTTACACTAGATGAATTCAATCTGATTTTTTCCTTGAAATCTCAAAAGTTATTCCATACTAAACTTAGATTTGGTCATTTTATCAGTAAATAGTCAAAATATATACTCTATGAAACAGATAATTTAAGAGTCAAAAAACATGAATTTTATGCATGAATAATTTTAATTCTTTTTCACAACTGGACAAAGGAGGAATCATAATTTATGGATTATTCTAGTTTTCAGTTTTAAAAATGCCAAGGTTAATGCATTTTGGAGGCAGCCTTCAGTAATAGCACATCCCTTCAATGTTGGTGTATTAATAAAATATATGAAAAAGCAGCTACAAAATTGTAATCACTGACTTGAACTATCCGATTGCAAATTTTAGAAGCTGGTTTAAAATTAATTTAAGTAAGATTCTCAAGGGCTATCAAAGAAAAAGCAAGCCAGAAATGTTTCACTATTCCCATAGTGAAAGATTAATGTTTTTGTTGATTAATGTTTTGTTATATTTTAACAGTATTTTTCCTGTTATTTATTTTTAAAAAGAGCTAAAAATAAACCAATGTCTTTGACTAAAAGATTTTAATAAGAAATTTCAGTCTGAAAAGATAAACATCATTTACTTAGAAATCTGGAGACAATATCACTCTTCTAACTTGTGAAGTATTATAATTTGCATATGCAAATTATTTTAATTGCTATTTAACTTTCATATTGTAATGAGAAAATATTTACATTACAAACTCTTACAGTAGTCTGGCTATGCCATTTATTATGCTTGTGAACTTTAAGCTCTTCATTTGAAGACTGGAAGTGATATTTGCAAATATATATTGTTGAAGTTCATATTACATAATGTAAACAAACCATTAAGCATGGTGTGGTGTGAATGTAACAATTATATTGTAAACAAGGGATGTATAAGCTAGTTTTGAAAGTACTTCGAGTGATAACTTCAAATCATGATAATAATTATTTCAAAGCTTAGGAATTTTTAATTGTTTCATGTTCCAGCTGTCTACCAGAAGTTGAGGCAATAGTGCATCATTTTTATTTAAAATGTAAGTTGCTCTGTGTACCACTCCTTAGACTCTTAGCCTTTGCACGTTCAGTAGGTTTGCCTTTAAACTTTGTACTTTTAGTGACTACAAGAGAGGGAACTTCTATCACTGAATTCCTACCATCTTTTGCTAAGGTAAAGATTTTCTTGGGAACAAGCCTTTCATTCCACATTTCTGAATTAAAGCGATAGAAGATGGCTGTCTAATTAGGTTAATGCATTTGTATTTTATAAAGCTAATTTATAGTGTCTTATATTTGCCTGCCAAGAGATGTAGACAGTAAGTATAAAATGCTTTCATTTTCTGTGAAGGAAAACAGCAGATAGAAAAGCCTTTGAAATGGGAAAAGTGATTACCACTGAAATAGCAAGAGCAAAGATGAGCATTTGTAGGAACAAATAAGCTGGGCTCAAACCTGACCACGGGTGAATGAAGAAGAAAAATGGAGACACAGATTAAAATCTGGGGGCCATGGGCTCATGTCTCCCTTCGACATAGAGCCCTGAATGACTGGCACACCTTGGCTCCATTCACTCAGACCCGGGCAAGGGCAGTGAGTCTACAGGATTCACCTGTCTCCTACCCACCATGGTGCTTCTCCAGGTAAACAGCTTCAGCTCAGGTGTTTTTACTTCTCTCTGCAGCACGTTAGTGCGCATGCGTGCCTCCTGAGGCGGCCAGTTAGGCTTCATTCTTCTCATCGATCACCACAAAGATTAAAGAGCTGGCTATGATAAAGGTGAGCCTTAAAAACTGCACAGGCATGCAAAGGCACAGTATCGTCTTCCTTCAGTTTCTATGGCCATCTGGGCCCTCGTAGAATATACTTAGCATAGCTGTCCATCCATGTACATGTTATCGAGCTGCCTCATACATGCCAACACAGCCTCACCTGATTTTTCTTTTGGTTACTAGCATTTCTGGCCTCATTCTAAAGCATATCTCTCCTGGAAAATTTATTAAAACACCAATATATTAAAAAAATTTAAACTAGAAGATTTGTTTGATTGGAAAATGGCAGATAGTCCATTTTATTTATTAAAAAGCTAATCTTTGTACAAATCCTTTAGTAGGAAGCAAACATCCAATGTCTAGATCTTCATTTATAAATGGCTAATAGAGTCTTAAACAGTTTCTTCGGGCTTCAGTTTTCCTTTCCCTACAGATAAATGAGGACTCTGGATTTGGATTTTGTCTTCAAAATTCTGTGGGTTTTTTTTTTTTTTAATTCAGTGTTTAAATCAGCTTCTAAAGTGAGTAATAAGTGTTCTTGATCATACAAATCTATGAATCTGAAATGTAGGACTATAAAAACAATATAGATAGACTGTTCAAAAGTAAAAATGTTACTAAAAACCTGTCTGAAATACTGAAGACATACGTGTCTTTGTACAGAATAAAGAAAAGCTCTTCACTCAGAACCAGTAGGAATGACTCACCAATACCCATGCTGGGAAGCTTGTGTCCAGAGCAAGGGTTGTTTTTTATATATATGTATATATTTTCATATATATATTTGCATATACATATATATGTATATATTTTTATATATGTACATATATTTTTATATATGTATAAATATAAATATATATATGTATGTATATGTATGTATGTATATATGTGTGTGTGTGTGTGTGTGTGTATATGTATATATAACGTGCAAGTGAGATTCTACACTGGAAAGCCAGGCTCTGAATGGAGTTTATATTCTGCCGTAACTTCTTTTGACTTTATTTAGTGCAGGATAGGTCTTGGTTCGTATTGGTGAACCTTTCAGAGACTGAGTGTTCATACTGCAGCCCCAAATCCACTTACTTCTCATAGTGTCAACACTGCAGTTAAACTTGATTGCTCAGCTACGGGGTTGATGCTAGTCAACTTGGCTCTTGTGCCAGCAGAGAAAGTCTGCTTCCCCATTGCGATGCTCATGCCATAGGTTTGCCAGCACTAGTGTAGGTAAATGGGACTGCTAAAAAAGTAAACATTTTTTCTTTGTTGGCTTATGTTTATCAGAGTTTGTACAATACTGCCCAATCATTCTAAAATCATTTTAAGTGAATACTTTTAAGACCTTCCCTTAAAGATATGGATTAAGTACTATTGTCTGCCTTGAAGAAGCTTATAGACAGGTTGGGGAAACAGATAAATATACATATTTAAATATACAAATTAAGTCAGTGTGATAAATTCTGAAGTCACAATATAAACAACGTGTCACACAGGAATAAAAAATGAATAGAGTAGGGCCGGGGAGTTAGCTCAGTGGTTCCGGCGCCTGTCT
>PVIR01027545.1:0-22788 GCA_004026965.1 Petromus typicus | reverse complement strand
TTGTTTGAAAGAGTCCTTCCTTATAAGCGCCGTATCAGAAGTGTTTCTGATTTCCAGGATATCCACATACCTTGGGTGCTGGTGTCAGAGAACTGCTTTCGGGGCATAGTATTAGGAAGAGTTTAGTGGGCAGTGAGAGGATTTTGTGCTGGTCAGTTTGAATGTACAATTTCCGGTGTGGAAACTGCAGTAACAGTCAGCAAGAGACATTGTTTATTTGTATGGAGAACAACTCCCTCCTGCTCCTTTTTGAGAGGAGTCTTTTTATATAGTTTAGCCTTGAACTCATACATTTAGCACCATACAGGGTAAGCTCAGAGATAAAAAGTTCAGTTCATTTGGACAGATGTTGTGGAGAGCTAGTTGCTGGAGGTAGGAGGTTTGTAAAGCAAGGCAGTCCTTGGCTGATGGACTTCACAGCTTAGTCCTTTTGGAGAGCACCCCGGTTTCTGCCGCCCGCGTTGGGCGGGGACCTCCCTGTCCTCATGAAGGCCCGTGGCGGCACCCTCCTACCTGGAGCCGCTCCGGTCTCCTTCTCCTTTCCTTCTTCTCCCTCACCACCCTTCGCTGCCTCTCGGTATGTAGCCCCTAAATAGAGTTGAGCTGTACCCAGGGCTGTTTTCTTTTTATACTTTGGAGCGTTCATCTCCAGCCTAACCCCTTTATTCGACTCTAAAGTTGAGTGTTCAACCTCTTGCTTTATCTCTGCTGGTTGTCACGTGGCCATCTCAAGTTGTACATGTCCCCATACGTATCCAGGAAGGAACCCTTGATTTTTTTCTTCCCTCCTCTTTTTTTATTTTTGCAGAGAAGGGGGTGGTGTTTTATTTTGGTGTCGTTAGAGACTAGCTTCAAACTCTCAATCCTCCTGCCTCAGCCTCCAGGAGTGGTAGGATTACTGGTGTGTGCCAAGGAGCCTGGCTAAATCACTTATGTTTTTTTTTTTTTGAGCTTCTAGACAATTTTAAAAAATATTTTAGTCTCTTCCATCATGTAGAAAAGAATATGGTGTAAGAAACCATTGCTACCCTCTTAGTTCCTTGTCCAGTTGTTCTGGGTAGAATCCAGGAGCTTCATTTCAGATCTGGTCCTCAGCAGAATCTCTGCAGAGATTATGGCACCAACAGATCCTAACAGCTCCCCTCCAAAGCAGATCTTGATATGGTCCTTTTGTACACAGCTGGCTGCCGCTTTTAGCCTCCTTATCCCTGGAGACCGGTGCCTCTCATGCTGCAGAGAGGGAATAGTTTTGCTGAGTGGCAGCTGATCCTGTGGTGTGGCTTGTGCTAGAGGGAACCAGTTGGGCGAGTTTGATGAGGGGCTGTTAGTGAGCTGAGCCCGCAGGACACTGGTGGAGGTGTATCACAGGAATGCAGGTGTTGACAGAGATTCTAAATGCTGACGCAGCCTGGTGACAAACAGATCTCAGGTATGCACTGCTTTTTGACCACACTGGACTTTCTGCTTTTCTACCCACCTGGACTGTCTGCTTCTCTTGGCGATCTTATTGGATCTGTTTCCACAGAGCAGGCAGATGCTCTTAAAAAACATAAAGGAGATCTTAACCATATTACCATTTTAAAACCTTTAGAGGAATAAAGTCTTTCAAGAAGTACCTGCCTGTCCTTATCTCTCCAGCTTAGACAATCTTTTGGGTTCATCAGATAAGCCAGAGCCCCGCCTATGAGTGTGCCCTTAATTCTGGCTCTTGTCACTTGTGGGGCTGTCATGAGCCCTGGATTACAGGTGTGTGCCACCATGTCCGTAGTCACACCACACTTCATCTATTGCTCTTCCTAACGAGTTATATAAAGAAAAAAACATTTCCACAAGTCTGGCTATAAATCATACCTTTTGATCTTCCTTGTCACAAAATCGGATCAGTCTTTTAGTAGATATAAAACTTTCCTACCTGCTCTTCAGGACTGGACTGAAAATGTTTAGCAGTTTGTAAACTGATGTAAATTACGTATGTTATGATTATGCTGGTGAATTGCTCAGAGACCGAGAATGGGGAATTCAAGAGCAGTCATATTGGTGCCTTCTGGGTCTCAGCTCTTCAGTATGGAACATCCTCAGTAGAATCAGACACATTTCTAGGCTCCATAGTGAGGCATTCCATGGAAATATGTTCTATTTTTTCTGTCTACAGACTCAGTACTCCTTTAAGCAAGTGTTTGGTGCTCATACCAGCCAGCAGGAGCTTTTTGACATTGTAGCGAAGCCCTTGGTAGATGACCTCATTCATGGCAAAAATGGTGAGATTCTCAGGCATTTGCTTGGATTTCCGTTTCTTCTCTTCTGATAAAACTGATTTGGCATTTCCATATTTGATTTGTTTTGCTTATTACAGTGATGTTAAATCTGCTGTTTTGAGCAGGTTAATTTTCAGTGCTTTTTGCTCCCAATGGAAGGCATTTGAAGCACAAGAGTTTGACGTGTCATGATTTGCTGCATTACAGGGCTTCTCTTTACATACGGTGTGACAGGAAGCGGGAAAACTCACACCATGACAGGTTCTCCAGGAGAAGGAGGGCTGCTTCCTCGGTGCTTGAAGATGATCTTCAACAGCGTAGGGCCATTTCAGGCTAAACGCTATGTAAGTCTTGCTCCTCTGTGTTGTGCCTATTTTAATTTAGTGTTGTTGTTTTTTTAAAATTTAGTGTTTTTTTTTTTTTTTACTTTTCTGAGACGGGATCTCCCTGTGTAGTTCAGGGTGGCCTTGAACTCACCATGTACCCCAGGCTGACCAAGAACTAATGGTGATCCACCCAAAAAAAAAAAAAAAATCTTAAAGGGCTGGGGAGTTAGCTCAGTGGTTCCGGCGCCTGTCTCGCAAGCGCAAGGACCCGGGTTCAATCCCTGGTAACCACATAACAATACTGGGTGTGGAGACTCACCCCAGTGGCAACCAATACCACATACCAGTGCCGGGCGTGGTGGCTCACGCCTGTAATCCCAGCACTCGGGAGGCAGAGGCAGGAGGATTGCTGTGATGTGAGTTGGAGGCTGAGCTCAGGGCCAGCCTGAACTACAAAGCGAGACTCTGTCTCAAAACAAACAAACAAAAAAAGAAACAGTGCTGTTAGGAAGAACCAAAGCATCTGAGCCCTTTGAAACTTAAATGCTTAAATGTTACATGGCCCATTTTTTAAATGTATTGTGTACTGTTTCAGTCAAAGTCTAAAGAGCATGGTTTAATTTTTGCCCCTCCAGGTTTTTAAATCTAATGATAGGAATAGTATGGAAATTCAATGTGAGGTTGATGCTTTATTAGAACGTCAGAAACGAGAAGCCGCACCCAACCCAAAGACCCCCTCTACCAAGTAAGTGTCAGATCCGTGTGTCACTGGCCCTGTGTGATGAGCAGAGGAGGTCACTGTGGAAGGGTGGATGGTCGCTCTGCTTGGGCCCCTGGTCTGCGGCTTCCTTCTTGGGGGGGAGGGTTAGAGCCTGTGCTGGGGGTATGGGAGGACCCAGGCACCGGCAGGCTTGAGGAGGCAGGGAGAAGCAGCTTTGTGCCCTCTGCTCTAACAGCAGATCTCAGAGCCTGGAGCCTCAGAGCTCCAGGTCCCTATGGCATCGCTAACTTTACATTGTGACCTACTTATGGTGAATAACATTGCTTCTTTGTTTTTGTTTTAGACGACAAGTAGATCCAGACTTTGCAGATATAGTAAATGTACAAGAATTCTGTAAAGTAGAACAAGTCGATGAAGACAACGTCTATGGTGTATTTGTCTCTTACATTGAAATATATAATAATTACATATATGATCTGTTGGAAGAGGTGCCATTTGATCCGATAAAGAGCAAGTAAGTAGAGACGAGAGTCCCGAGGCTATTCACCCAGGGAAGTCCCTTTCCCTTGCTGAGTCTTTGTTTCTCCAGCTAGAAATGGGGATGGTGCTTGCTCGTTTTGAGAATGAAATGAAGTAATTCATGCATTATGTGGTTGATGTTCAGTAAGCTCTTCTGTTACTAACAAGGTAGTAGTAACAGAGGGGACCAGGGGCCTCAGGGATATAAGGAACTATAGCAACCTTCATGAATATTCAACTGGAGCTTACTTTGGAGAACTCCTGGCCTTCCGCCCTGCTGAGCAGATCTCCTGCTTATTTATAAAGGAAGCATCACTGTCAGTGCAGGCTGGAGCTCCCTTCGAGGACCTGACACTCAGCTCGGAGAGTTTTACAACCTCTTTAGCCTTCTGTCCTGGCCGTCTCTACATAATGGATCATAATGTGCAAGTAGTTCCCTGACCATCCATCACTGATTAACACGAAGTGACATCGCATTGTTATTCCACCAGGGTTCAGACTGCACCTCAGGCTCCTTGGGTCTTGCTTTGCTGAGGCTGAAGCCCAGTAACCATCAGGCATCTCAAACAATAAATAAGTGTTCATGCCCAAGCTGACTGTACTCGTATGTCTGATGTTAGTGTTGTAGCTTGTTCATATGTGCAAGGTTTTGGTCTCCAGGTAGAAGCAGGCTTTGAGTGTCATCTTTGTTAGAGCCTCTTGGTACATCTGTGATATGCAGACCTGTGTCTGTGAGCTGGGTGTTGGTGGCGCATGTCTGTAATCCCAGCACTCTTAGTGGTTTTTAATGCAGTAAATAAATATCTCCAGTGGAGGGTTTTAAAGATACCTGTCACTGTGCCTGTCACTAGTCTGGGCTGAAATCTCTCCGTGGATACTGTGGCATCTACCTTATTCCTTTGGTAGTTGGAACAGTTGCAGGACCCCAGGAGGAGCACAGATTTTGTGTATGTGATACTGTTGTTGCTCTCCTAGGAGAAGGGCTCGTTTTGCTAGTGGCTGGCGGTTGTGGCATGTTTGTATGTAGTTTTCACTGGTGCTGAGCTGGCTGCTGTCTCTGGGCCTTCCTTGCTCCTGGGATTTTCCACCACTGGAAAGAGTGCCGCTGCGGGCGTAGCCCAGCTCTGACACGTGTGAGGGGAGAGCCAGCTTGGAAGTGCTTCGTGGGGATGTTGAGCCGTTCATGTGATGCTGCAGTGGTCCTGCTGTGCTCCAGTTCACGTTTCATGTGTTTTATTAGCGAATCAGAGCAAAGCTTTTGCCACAGAATTGCTTCCTGTTACCTTGCTATGTAGCTAACCCAGGCTGCACCCTGTTGCTGTTCATGTCTCTGGGATCTTAGATGAGCTCATCTCCAGAGTTACTGAGCAGTGCAGTAGTGCTTGTCATCAGTGAACACATTAGTGTCTTCCACTTTAGGAATCTAGCCTTTTTCTTGCTCCCGTAGACCGCCACAGTCTAAAATGCTGCGAGAAGATAAGACCCACAACATTTACGTCGCCGGGTGTACTCAAGTAGAAGTAAAGTCCACCGAGGAGGCTTTTGAAGTTTTCTGGCGAGGTGAGAGACACGACTCCAAGGAGAACATAACACAGTGGTTTGCACCTTGAGAGTGGCGTTTGTACTTGGACAGCAGCCCTTTGTGATGTATTGGAAAATGTGTACAATGAAATGATTGGGTGAGGTCTGATCCATGATTTCTGTCATCATAGGCCAGACAAAGAGACGCATTGCTAACACACACCTGAACCACGAGTCCAGCCGTTCGCATAGCGTGTTCAACATTAAATTAGTGAAGGCTCCGCTGGATGCAGATGGGGACAATGTCCTACAGGTACACTGCAGAGTGTGGGCTTGCTCTCGGCTTCAGTCTTCAGTTTCAGAAAATTATAAAGGTGTCATTGCAATAAAGATTGCTCTAGAGTAAATATATACAGCTGACACATGAATATAACTTTTTTTCTTGTTAGATAATACAGTTTTGAGAAGCTACTGAATCTGTGAGCCTAGAATTTTGCTATGAAAAAGTTACATATTTTTAAAAGATCTCTTAAATAGGAATGTACTGTTGATTATTTTATCTTTAATGTGTCTTTTGTATTGGGAAATTCAGTTAATATTTTTTAAATGTCTGTAGTTTGCTTTGCAATATGTGTACAGTTAGAAGCTTTAAATTGCTTAAATTTACGGGGGCCTCACCTGGTGGTAACTATTTACTGCCAGACCTGCCAGCGTGCTTTTTTTTTTTTTTCTTTTTTCTTTTTAGTGCTGGGAATTGAACTCAGGGCCACAAGTATGTTAGGCAGACCCTTTGCCACTGAGCTGTATCCCCAGCATTGGACCTGACCTGCTGCAAGGCTTACAGCAACTATTCACAGTGTTTGAGCCTCAGCACACAGTTAATAACTAAGCTATTTAACTGTAATCCTAGTTCTGTGTCATAAACTGTGACATGACAATGGTTTGTAGGGGGCAAGAAGAAATGATGCTGCAGACTACTGCGATGTAAATTCTTACTGACTTACTTATTAGCTGTCGGGCTGAACTATTAATAGTCTGGTATTATAACAGAACCTCCCCCTCAGATTGTGTGGTGGTACAAACCTGTAATCCCAGCACTCTTGGAGACTGGAGCAAGAGGATGGCAAACTCAGTTCAGCCTGGGCAACTTTGTGACTTAGTGGCCCTCTTTCCCATATTAATAAATACAAAAGTGCTGGGAATGTAGCTCAGTATGAAGGCCCTCTTTTCAATCCTCACTACCAAGGTGGGGGGGGTAAGATTGTGAGGATTAAAGGAGGTAATGCTTATAAAGTTCATAATCCAGTGTTTTGCTTAGTTAACACATCTTAGCCAGAAATGGGGTATAAAGCAACCTTTCATATACACTTGGTTTTCTTTAAATAACTTCCAGAGAAAAGTGTGTGAGGTGCTAGAGATAAAGTGCTAAAGACTGAGTCCCTGTCACCAGGGAGCCTGAATATTCTTACGGAGAAGGAAGACCAGACAAGTGGTTTAATGTCATGAGTGTGTTTATCATACGCTTACAGTAGACATCCTATAACGTGTTCTCTGCCTCTACTGCACATTTTGTATTGTGCAGATATCGCATTTGTTAGGATGTAATGATGTAGTGATTTGATAATGTTTTAAGAACACTATATGCCATTATAACTTATTTTAGGTTACTGGCTCTGTGATCCCTTTCAGGAAAAAGAACAAATCACTATAAGCCAGCTGTTCTTGGTAGATCTTGCTGGAAGCGAAAGAACTAATCGGACCAAAGCAGAAGGGAACAGATTACGTGAAGCAGGTAGGTAAAGCATCATAGGTATTTATTGCTGCAGCTTTCAAAAACTTACACTGCCAGTTTATCATTTTCTTTATCAGTGGCAGCTGTGGCATAATCATCTTCATTTTAGACAATTTTCTTATACTAAACTAGCATAACTAAAGCAATATCACTAACCTTAAGCTTAGCTTGTGTGTGTGTGCATGTGCGCGCGCACATGTGTGTGTGTTGCCGAGGATGGAAGTCGCCCTTATGCTTTCCAGGTAGGTGTGGTACCACTTGGGCTAAATCCTTGGCCCGAGCTTAGCTTCTGACTCAGAAGTTTTTGGTTACCCAGAGACCAAAGCACAGTGGAGCTTAACAGTTCCAGAATGAATGAATTCTTAGGCATGTTTAGGTGTAGTCATTAGCCTTCTGGCTAAGATGCTGCAGGTGATGTCTCTGTTTCTAGAGTCCTGACAAATCTGTTAGGGCTGTCTTAGCTAAGAAATCCGAGCAAGACCAGTTAGAAATGACAAATGTGCTGCTTAGGAATCCTTGCTGAGATGCAGAGGGGACAGAGTTGGCTGGTTCCTAAGAGACTCAGCAGTTGCAATATACAAGCACTCTGGGCCCTGAGGAAACTAGACTCTTGGTGGAACCAATTTGACCTGAAATGGTCATGCTTTGGAGAATGCTATAGAGAGATTTCAATATGAGGATGTTAAACATGTGCATCTAAGGTATATGCTCTGTAAAACAGAGAAGCCTCCTGCATCTTTACCTGCCATGTTGCCTTTCAGTAGAATCCCGTAGGGTGCTTTTTATCTGTCTAGAAAAGCAGCTATAGAAACACAGCTTGGCTAGGCATGGTGGTGCATGCCTGCAGTCCCAGCCCTAGAGAAGCAGGAGTATTACTGTGAGTTTGAGACCAGCCTGGGTTACATAGTGCATTCAAGGCCAGCCAGGACTACCTAGGAAGACCCTGTCTCAAAACAAAAAAATCCGGAGAACAGACCTCTTTAAATTGAGCCATGAAATTGTATATGATTCTTATCTCATAGTTAACCTGCAGTTGAGATTTTAAGACACACACAACATACCTCAGCCACTACAGTGTTTTCAGATGTCTTCTGCATACCTTTTCCAATCAGGTAACATCAATCAGTCACTGATGAATCTAAGAACATGTATGGAGATCCTGAGAGAGAACCAGATGTATGGAACTAACAAGGTCAGTGGTGGCCGGAGTCAACCACGTGGGTGGTTTTGTTTGTGTGTGTTGGGCCTATGTTCTTATATTTGAGTCTTCTTACAGATGGTTCCGTATCGAGATTCGAAGTTAACCCATCTGTTCAAGAACTATTTTGATGGAGAAGGAAAAGTCCGCATGATCGTGTGTGTGAATCCAAAGGCCACTGATTATGAAGAAAACCTGGTAATTTTCACTTATTTATGCCATAAAATCAGGTGTTTGAGTTTTTTTATTTTCTGTTTTGGGGAACACAGCTATTTGTGGAGATTGGCATTTTGACCATGTTACAAGTTGAGTCACTGGATACAGAAGTGAACTAATAACCCATCTGTTTTTGCTTCGCTTAGTGATTTCTGTAGGAGGGCTTGGAGATGCTTGCTTATCTTTTACAGACTGCATTTGTTTTGTGTTGCAGCAAGTCATGAGGTTTGCAGAAGTGACGCAAGAGGTGGAGGTAACTAAAGCGGTAGACAAGGCCGTGTGGGGCCTGACACCTGGGAGGCGATTCCGAAACCAGCTCCGAGGAGGCCCGGTTGGCGATGGTATGTATGATTTGGCACCCCAGCCTCTACACACTCACTGGTCTGGCTCTGAGTTTTATAAAAGCTTTTTCTTAGAAGGCAACTATTTATATCTCTTCTTCTCAAGAACCAAATGCAAAAAAAATTAAAGCCAAAATATAAATGAGATTTCTTTTGTTGCAATAATTTTCTTTTCTCAGGCAGTAAGATTATAACAGTGTTAGAAACGCCGAGGCTCCTTGCTCCGGGGCTCTGAGTACATAGTAAGCCTGTTTAAGCTCTTTCTTCCTCTGTGACCTTTACATTTTGTGTGATTCTGTCCAGAAGCCCTGCTCACTGAGGTGGGTCTACAGAGTTTCCCGCCTTTACCGCTGTGTGAGATTTTGGATCTCAACGATGAGCAGACCCTTCCAAAACTGATCGAGAGCTTGGAGAAGCGACATCACCTGCGACAAATGAAGATCGAAGAGTTTACCAGGCAAGGTAAGGGCAGAACTGCCTCCAGTCCTGTTAGCTGGAGAGCCCGAAAGAATATGTAGTGAACTGCAGTTGTGCAGCAACATGCTTCTTTAAGGAAGAGCTATTTTATCTTTAAGCTCTGAGATACATGGGGCATTTGTGAGTTACAATGACAGAAATTTTTTCCCTGCAGATTTTTTCATATTTTAAATAACTTGCCAAGGAGGATTGATCCCTGGTACCAGGGGAGGAAAAAAAAGAATCTTTAAAAAAAGAAAAACTAAAGAGCCAGGGATTTAGCTCAGTGGTGTGCACCTGCCTGGCAAGCCCAAGGTCCTGAGTTTGACCCCTGGTACTAGGGGAAAAAAAAGAAACTCAAAAGAAAAGGAAAAGTGGGTATATTCCACCTCAACTTTTACTTTTATTAACATTGATGCACACAAAGGTTGATTGTTTTAGATTTAATGTCTATAAAATGATGATTTAATTTCCTTGTACCTCAAGAAGTTGTGAAAAAAATGAAGTAATGTAAGAAAATTCTGGGTGGCCAGAAAGTGAGTATATCTCAGTGTCTAGCCCAGGGTATTCCAGTAACTAGTGTATCTGGGATTTCCAAACTGATGTCAAATCAAGAACTACTTTTATTTTTGCATTTATAAGAATATTATTTACCTGTAAGCATTGAGAGGAGGATATTGTGTGGAATGAAAGTCTTTCAGTACTAGAAAGCAAGCTTTAAGCTGGGGTTGGTGGTACACACCTATAAACTCAGCTCTTAGACCGAGGCAGGAGGATTGCAAATCTGAAGCCAGCTGGGGCTACATAGAGAGGTCAGGGATGAGCTGGACTACACAGCAAGACCATCCCAGGAAGAAAGAAGAGAAGAGAGAGAAGGAAGGATCCTTCTGTGAATGTCTTTTGTCTATTTGAGAATCACATTCCTGATTTCCTTTTGGAATTTGTTTTCCTTATATCTTGCTTCTCAGGATGATGTTTGCTGAAACTACATTTTATGTAGTGTTTTCTAATAAAAGTTGGTTCTATTTAGTTCTCTTGCAGTTGGAGTAAAGCTTGGTCTACATCCTTTTATTTCAGCTAATATTTTCAGTGCTTTGTTACAAGAATTTGATAATGCTGTTAGAAACAAAGAAAACTACAGTCAAGGAAAACTAAACGAAAAAGAAAAGACAATTTCAGGACAGAAAGTAGAAATAGAACGACTGGAAAAGAAAAACAAGACACTGGAACACAAGGTTTGCTTTGGGGTCTTGTGGTTGTGTGTGCCGGCCGAGTAGTGTTGGTGTCAGGCTAGGCTCCTCCACGTGCCTGTTCCTGCTGCTTGTTAGTGGCCACTTGGCATTTATTGTCTGTCCCCTTCCCCAGGATGATTGGCTTATTAATGGAAATATTTCCTTCATATTCTTTTCTTAAAAAACAATCTCATGAAATTAATGCTGACATGAGATCCTGGAAAAGTGCCCCTATGGTGCCGAGTGGAGCAGATACTCATTGGGAGGTGGGTCTGGTTAACAGTCACATAGTAAGAGTGAGAACTCGGGACCCCCTTGTGTGCGCTGTGGGGTGCAGTGTGGCGCTGCACCCTGCGCGGCCTCAGCTGAGTCACTTGGAGGCTGAGGGGACACGTTCCTGCACCATTTTCTCTGTTCTGAAGCTTGCCTAAGAGAGAGTTAGGCCTTAGTTCTAGGGAAAAAGGATTTTTGCTGGAAGTTAATTATAACTTTGTCTTTTAGTGAGGAGCTTATTAAATGAGATCTCCTTTCTGGAATGGAGTAAAAATTTTAGGGATAAAAAGAGTTTTTTTCTATGATTTTTTTCTTTCTACAACTGCTTCTATGAGCAATTTTGAAGGACTATTTTATAGCTATGTGAAATATTCATGTGCTGACTATTTGAACATCGTGGTCTACGTCCTCAGGTTGAGATTTTAGAGAAAACAACTTCTATATATGAAAAAGACCGACTAACTCTGCAACAGGAACTTGAAAACCAGAACCAGCAACTTCAGCGAAAAATTTCTGAGCACTGCAGGTTGGAAACCAGGTTTCAAGGCGTGGTAGCTGAAATGACAACAAAGTGGCAGAAGGAATGCGTGAGTGTCACCCTTCCAGCGCTCCTCCAGAGCGGGGGCTTCTTCAAGTTGTAGTTTAGTTACTTTTAGTCACTGTACTTGTGGCATGGCATTGGTTCATCTGGGGAGGAGAGAACGGGCAGTTGAAGGTGACAGGGTGATGGGGTAGATGGAAGTCCATGTTTGATAGGAGGGAGGAGACGATAAAGGCCTTTGATGATTTGTAGGAGCGTCGCGTGGCAGCCACACAGCTGGAAATGCAAAATCAACTTTGGGTCAAGGATGAAAAACTGAAACAACTGAAAGCTATTGTTACCGAGCCCAAAACTGAAAAGCCAGAGAGGCCTTCCCGGGAGCGGGATCGAGAGCGGGGCCCGGAAAAAGCCACTCGCAGATCGGCCTCTGCGTCGCCAGCTGTAAGTGCCCTGCTCTGTAGCAGCTTTGCCCTAGAGAACTTGCTCAGTTTATAGGACTTTCTATAAGAATCAAAGTTTAATAGGCTGTTTTATTACATTTCTTAAAGTACTACTGAACATATTTTTAAAGTTTTCTTTTTCTTTATATTGAAATAAATATTTTATATACATATCACGATCACACTCAACATTGACAATTTGTACCAGTATATGACATTTTAAAAATCTGAACAAATTTAATACTAAGAATTAACTAACAATCCAAATAATTACTTTTACATTGTTAAGTCTTCTTGTGCTAAAATAATAGAAGAGTAATGAACTGTTTCTCTCTGTTTTTCCATCTCACTCATTAATTTCTCTCCACTTTTTCTAGCTTTCTAGTAACTATATTGCTCAGATTTCCAACGGCCAGCAACTCATGAGTCAGCCACAGCTCCGTAGGCGCTCTAACTCTTGGAGCAGCATTTCTGTGGCTTCCTGTATATCGGAATGGGAGCAGAAAATTCCTTCGTACAACACGCCTGGCAATGTCACATCTATTGCAAGGCATAGGCAGCAGGAGCCAGGACAAAGTAAAGCTTGTTTCGTGTCAGACAGAAGGCGAGGGATGTACTGGACGGAAGGCAGGGAGGTGGTTCCTGCGCTCAGGAACGAGATAGACGTACAAGAGGATCATGCCTGCAGGGTTAGTGCCAAGTACTGTAGTAATAGATTTGGTCTCCTTTGGTTTTTTGTAACTTGGTTCCCAAAGTTCAATGGAAAAAGGGGTGGGAACAAGGTTGGATTTTTCTGTCAATTAATTTGCAAGACTGAATCACCTTGAAATTTAGGCTGAGTTCATTTGAAACAGCTCGGTACACAGAATCAGCAAACATGAATACCTTTATTTTTCTTTTCTATTTTCTTTTTTGTTGCTAAGTATTGAAGCTCAGCCTTGATGCATACTAAGCCCAAATTACCACTGAGCATCTTTGTTTTCTTTCTAGTTTCCTTTGCCAAATTAAAATTTTTTTTTTCTAGTTTTGCTGGAAGTCTAATTTTTAAAGTCATTTTCTCAAGTTATTCTAAAAAATTTTGAAACATAAAAAAATATGTTGAAACCGAAGAAAGTTTAAAGAATGGAGCAATAATTTTTTTACCCCCTTACCTAGATTTACCAATTAGTGCTTTCTGTAAATATTTCCCTGAATCCTTTGACAGAAAGTGACCGTCTTTATGAGACTACATGTCTAAAATAAGGCCATTGACCTATAGAACCTACACACCACAGCTATGGAATTAATTGAATAGTCTGTAACTGCCAGGTTGTCCCAAGATTGGCTTCTCTTGTCTTCCAGCCCATGATAATATCAAGGCAACTACTGTGCTAAATATGTCTCATTAAACTCTGTTAATATGAAATAGCTCCCCACATTTTTCATTTTCATGACACTGGCTGTTAAAGTCAGGGGAGTAAATTTGAAACCATTATTGATGACTGCTATGTCCAAAACACTGCTTTTAATCTCCAGACTTTTCTTTCAAATTACAAAGGGTTTTCTGATTGCGAAGGTGTTTAAATAAACTCACATTCATATTTTTTTCTTACAAAATAAAGTTTCCTTTGAATGTAAATAAAGGGACCAAGTTAATATTATGATTCTTATATTTAGTAAAATCTTAACATAGCTCTTTTAAAACTTTTCTTTTAAGTAAACTGATCTTATAAGTGAATATTTGCTTTAGATTTTCTTGACCGAGGGGCCTGGGTTACTCATTACTAACATAGTGAGGAATCCCAAGGCACCTGTCAACAAATGCTTCTGAAATCTCTTAAATTCTTGCTTTACAATTTTTGCCATAGGTCTTTTTAGGGAGCAAATCATGATGAATAGTCCTTCTGATCAACTCTAGTCAATCCCCTTACTTTGTGACCATATGTAGACTGGAAACCATTCAAGGCCTGGTTATCCCTGGCCAGGAGTAATAAAATGCCTAATTAGGCCCTGAATATATAAGAGGATTTACTAGAGGCGCTTAAACTTCTCCCTTGAAATCAAAATCCTCTTAGAAGTGCAGCAGAAGTTACCTAAGGTTAGTATCTATGTGTCTGGGTTTGTTCATGGAAAATAACCAGGAGGACTGAACTGTATTTTGTAGTGAGGAAAAACATTTTAGTATGTGATGAATGTGCAAAGATTGCAGTGACCATGAGTGTCCCAGAGCCTGTTTTGGAACATGTTACTGTATAATTGTTCAGGAATATTCACCTGTGCTGAGTGTTTCCATCCTAAGGCCAGATGTATTTTCACTATGGATCAGACCATGTGAGGAATACAGTTTCCCGCCTGCCCTGAGGCGGGTGTCCTTAGTGGCAGATTATATTGGCTGTTGTATCGATTGGGCTGTGCTGCATCTGTTTTCTTGTAACAGGCAAAAAGAGTGAGTTCTCCAGATGTGTATTGTGAAATTGAGATCTTCATACGTGGCCAGCTTTGAAGGCTTTGGCCAGTAGAACATGTTTTCCCATTTGCTTTTAGTTTTATAAACAGGAGATATTCACACAGTTGCTTCAAGCTGTTAAATATATCATGTACATGAACTATCTTTTTATAGGCTGAATGTGCCAAAGTTCACTTTCCCAGATATACATGGCATTTGACTGGAGGCAGCTAGTTTTTCATTGTGTGACACAGACTAATTTGATACTGAGTCTTTGATTCCTAGAGCCTTTATGAAGTTGTGTAGGCAAACAGTTGATATACTTTAGTCATTGTTGTACTTGAAATTTTTATGAGGTTCTGAGACTTTAAAATCTGAACCAAGAGTGCTTAGAAGTACTTTACGTTGCTTTAATCATGTTATGCACAGGGCTTCATTGCAACTTATGTCCTTCACGATTTTTACACTATACAATTTCATGAGTTTTTATTATTTTTTTTGTCTCTTTGTACAAGAAAGGTTTTGTTTAAATGCCCAAGACATGTTTAGGGCTTTTATTGGTCTTACTGATGTTTTCAACAGACTTGCTGATCCAGTAAGTTGTAGACTGCTTCACAAAAGCAGGCATAAATATTGACTTTTGATGAAAAATACAAAGTAAATAATTTGTGCTTTACCCCTATCTAAACTGAAGAACTAGGAGAATTATCAGATCTTCTCCTTTCATACTCTGGTCAAAGGGAAACTCTTAGGTGAATATATAATATACAAGCTGGTGGGAAAAGATATGTGTTGGTTTTGTTTCAATAGAAGAAGAATGTTTTCATTTTCTAAGTAACGTTTAGCTTTGGAAAAGGTTTGTTTGATACTAACGTAGCCAAATCTGCTGCACTTCTAATAATACCTTTCCATTAATTCTGGGCTGTGCTTGTTTCTCGATGCCTCTTCCAACCTGATCAGAACGCACTACCAATCGGTGTCCGACGCAGACGATCCCGCTCTGCAGGGGAGAGATGGGTAGATCATAAGCCTGCCTCTAATGTGCACAACGAAACAGTCATGCAGCCACAGGTGCCCCGCGCTATCACAGTGTCTGTTCCCAGTGAAAAGGCACTAGCTAAGTGTGAGAAGTACATGCTGACCCACCAGGAACTAGCCTCCGATGGGGAGATTGAGACTAAGCTAATTAAGGTAAAAAAACGATGGACACAGGAGCAAACACACTTTGAAAAATGAGCCAGGAGCCATGCCCCGGCTGCCGTTTCGAGGACACGTCAGTGTGGAGTGGAACTTAACTGGGTTTTGGATTTAACTGTCTGCGGGGACTTAATCTGTTTACATAGGCCTAGATTCACAGGTTTCATCTAATTCTGATCCACAATGGATCAGAATTATAGAATTATAGCATATCTAGTTTAGTTCCACTTAAAAAGTAAATGCAAGCCAGGTGTGGTATGCACTTCTGTGAGGCCAATCAAAAATTTGAGCCCAGTCTGGACAACTGAGTGACTTAGTGAGACCCCTGTGTCTTTGCTTTTAGTTCAAGATGTAAAGCCCCAGGCAGGAGGATCGCCATAAGTTCAAAGCTAGCCTATGCTACATGCCCACACCCTGCCTCAAAAACAAAATAAGATGAGCATTAAAATAATAACCACTGTACCCAACATAGTGCATTGTATTTGGTTTTTATTTTTATAGTTTTCTAAGCTTTATTAATTCATTTGTAAGCCTTGTATCTCTTCATGCATAGTTAGGTCTAAAAAACAGTAAACAATAAGTGATATTTTTTTACTCTCATGTTTACCATTTCACAGACATGAAGTAATTTCCTAAAAGTCAGGGGCCCAGCACTGAATTCACATCCTTTGATACAAAACTTGGAAATCTTTTTTCTAAATAAAGGTATTCTAATTTGAAAACAATTCTTACTTTTACAAAAAAAAAAAGCCTGTATTAAAATCTGATCCCTGAAAATTATTCAGGATTTAGCTATCCAAAGCCCTCTGTACAAAGAAGACACTAATCTGTCACAGAATTTTTTTTCCTTTGATCATGGAATCAATGAATAGGAAAATAAGATGATCATGAGAAACTTTTCAAATTCAGTTTCATTTCAAATTCAGAGGACAATGCTTGCAAATAGTTAAAGGTAAGGCTACTGTTTGAGGATGGGAGGGCAGCTGAGAGGGAAGGCGCACTGCCTGGGAATGTGCAGAGTTCTGGCACTTTCTTCATCCTTAATTCACTGTCATTCTGTAGTTCCCTTTTGGTTGGAAGCAGGATCTAGCTCTGCTATCCAGACTGGCCTCAGCCTCCTGACTGCTGGGATGACAGGTGTGTGTCACAGCACCTGGCTTGCACTTTAGTTTTTAAATTACAGGTAGAACAAAAACCTAGTGTTTTTTCCTCACTATCAGGAAGGTTACTGATTCCGTTGCACTGGGTTTCTGTTGGCAGGGGAGGTGAACTCAACTTTGTAAAGTGCCTTGATTTGTATCCTCCGCAGCCCAAGCACCATCTGGTTTTGTGGGTGGGAGTTTGGATAGAACAGTAGACTCTTGATGTTAATGTGAAATACGATGTATGTGTGTTCAGATATATCTGGTGTGACTGTGGCCTTTTCCCTTGGCTTTAGGGTGATGTTTACAAAACAAGGGGTGGTGGACAAGCTGTTCAGTTTACTGGTATTGAGACCTTAAAACAACAATCGCCAGGCAGGTGAGTGAGCTCTTCTCAGTGTGGCTGTTTCTTAGCTGCTCATCTGGGGAACATAATGCTCTTGGGCTGTATCATGAACTCACCAAGGGTGAGTTTTGCCCATGCCTAGCAAATGCACATGTAACCATGGCACCTTGGTGTTGCCCCTTTTTCAGTAATAGAAAGCGACATTCATCGTCAGCAGCACCTGCCCAACCTGATGGCATGGAGTGTGAATCGACCGACATAGAGACACGGGTAGGGTGAATTAACTATCTGCTCACTCAGGAGTAGGTGTGCTGGATTCTCAGCCCACACCTGTTGCTCTTCTTGATTCCTAAAGATGCTGGGCCATCTCACAGCACTAGTGCAGCCCAGGGCCTGTCCCGAGAGCTCCGGGGTGGACAGCCCCTATTCTCAGTGTGTGGGACAGAGCTTGGGAATGGAGCCAGAGGTCACAGGGCTAGAGGGAAGAGTGGCAGACTGGTGGGGGTCATAAAAACAAGAGTGCTGGGTTCCCAGGGGAAGAATGTGGGTGCTGCTAGAGGCAGGGCTTTGGATCTGGCTGCCTGTTTCTGGAGAGCTCATCCTGATGTAAAGCAAGATAAGTTCCTGGGAGGACCGCCTAAGGTCCTTCTGGTCCCAAGGGTGTGGACCAAGCCAGAGCAGGTTCCTGGCTGGAACCTTAACCTCTGGGCCTTCAGTGCCCTACAGAGCTCTGGGCGCCCGTGTTGTAGAGGCTCAGCCTGGAGGAGCTGACTTGTCCTCTGTTTCTTCATAGTGCTCCATGGCTGTGGAGATGAGAGCGGGGTCTCAGCTGGGACCAGGATACCAGCACCACGCACAACCCAAGTGAGTCTCCCTCTAGGGCTGGCGCCCTGCTGCTCTCTCAGCCAGCTGGGCCTTGTTCTCAGGACAGATGTGGCTCCCAGACTACAATGGATCCCTCCTTGCAGGGTGCACTAGCTGCCCACAGTACTGGGATATTTGGAGGGCTGGCGGGGCCATCAGGATGGGGGCTGGGGTGGGTGGCTGATGGCTCTGTTCTGTCCTACCAGTGCTCCTAAAGCTTCTGTAGCTGAACACAGCACCCAGGCCAAAGGCTAGAGCTGGGGTTGCTGGCTTTATGGGGCTCGTTGTTTCCTTTTGGCCTGGGTAGAGGAGACAGTGTTCGCTGAATACATGAATGAAACAAAATGTCAGAATTCACAATACAGAAGGAATCACATCTTTTCTCCTATTAAATCCATAATCAGGAGTCTCTTCTTTACAAATATATCTAACAACGTTTTTTGCTTTTTGAGATAGGGTGTCGCTATGTAGTTCAGGTTGGTCTCGAACTCTGTCTTAGCCTCCCCAGTACTGGGATTACAGGCTTGCGTTATCATGCATGGCTACAACTTTTAAAACACTTGGATCCCTTGGGCAGTTTGGGAAATTGTTGCAACAAGTAAGGATGGGAATGCTTGTTTTCTGGAAGAACTTACATTCTCCCTGTCTTTCTGCTTTCTGAGACAGGTGCCGCGTAGCCCAGACTAGACTAGAACTTGCTATCTATCTATGTACTGCAGCTTCCCAAGAAAACAACAATTTTCCAATCTCTTCTAAAGACTGGTCTCGGTGAATGCATTACTAATGTAAAACTCAATGTCAAATGCTGGTTTTTCTGTTTCAGGCGCAAGAAACCATAAACTTACGGTCTCAGTAGCAAAAGAATGTTGTTGGTGTTGATTTTCCAGTGGCATCAAACATCGTCTTCTGGGTCATCTTCTGAAACATCACAATCTTAGCTACATACCACCCTGGGCTAGAACAAGCTTCCTCCACGGTTCCAAATCTTGGATCTAGAAGGCTGTTTTATAGACTTTGCTGTATTTAATATTGATAGCAAAGGAATTCCTCCTCCTTATGTACATATATGAACTATTTTTATAACGCTCTTTTGTATATTTTTGTACACTTTACAACTACAGTATTTTAAGCGTTTGTCTTGATAATTAAGGAAGAATATATTATATCTAGAACACACCTCACTTTTTATTGTCTTTTTCCAGCTCTGGTCTGAATATTTCTCAAATGCTGCTACTGATTAGCTGCAAGAATGCACTTTAGACATATCTGACCATTCAGATTTGCAAGATAAGGACGTCAGAGAGGGCCAATGATAAAGGAAGATGTTGAGAATTTTCAGTGTATATATTCTTTGTGACATTCACATATACCAAAAGAATGGAAATAAAAAGCACTGTTAGAAAAGCAGAGTTGTATGATGATTATTCATTGCACACATTCCCTTGTCACCCAGTGGCATTTACCCAGCTCCTAGCTGTGGGATGCATGAACAGGAAGCACCGGAAAATGGGTGGGGGTCATAAAAACAAGGGTACTGTGTTCCCTTTTCTTTGTAATAACTAAAATCTACATACTAAATACATTCTGGACACTTACGGAAGACAGTCTAAGACAACAAAGAAAAAGTAATACTGAAGTTCATGATGAAATATTCTTCCTTGGGTGAATCTTACACATTTTCTGATTAAATTTGCTTTTTGGTGGGGATGGGGTGGGTGTTGACATGGATATGTAGCCTAGGATGTCTTTGAACTTAGAATTCTCTTGCCTCAGCTTCCTAAGCGTTGAGATTATCAGTACACATCACCATGCCCTGCTTAAGTATGGATTTCTTTTGAGGCTGAAATTTTCAGGTTTTTGTAAATAAAATGATAAGTTTAATTTGCTTTTTATTAATCGTGAAGGTGTGATAACAGTTCTGGCTAAAAGTAGATTCATAGGGTAAAGAAAATCTCTTGTCACTCAGGACAGTAGTAATGTCCTCAGAGGCTGAGGTGGGAAGACCACAAATTTGAGCACAGAGTAGACCACTTTGCAATTTAGTGAGACCCTGTGTTTAAGGGGTGGTGGTGGAGGGGAAAGCATGGAGATGTAGCTTACGAAGGTCCTGGGTTTAATTCTCAGGTCCAAAACAAAACCCAAAAACTGCCAGGAGTGTTTTTGGAAGGCTTCATATCCTTAATGGTTAAGTCCTGTCTGGGGCAGCATCTGGATTCTCAGGCCACAGTCCAGTGTCTGGAGTGTACCATCCACAACTGAAACCGCTGGGTTTAGGCTGTGCCCTGTTTCAGCTTTAACCCTGTTTTGTCCAAAGTGATCTGCAAATTTAGCATTTCCACTAGGAGCCTAAGATGTCTTCATTCCTCACACCCTCTTCTACACTTGGTGCCATGAGGCCTTTGCTCATGGGATGGATGGGGCACTGTGGCTGACTGATTTAAAGTGTATTTCCTGATTGTTAATATGCCAGTTTGGTTGCTCTGAATTGTCTCTGGTATCTTCATACCATAACTGTTAGTTTTGTCCTTTTGATATTTAGAGCTTAAGCATCATCTTTTGGATATATTAAGCTTCAGGTCTCCTAATCTATGACTTTTACACTTTGGTTAGTTTTTGGGTGTGTGTTTGTTCATCTTTTCCTTGAAATAGAACATAGGGCCTCATGAATATTAAATACATGCTCCCCACTGGGCCACACCCCTATTTTTTCTTTTTTTGTGTGGTACTGGGGATTGAATTTAGGACCTTGCATTTACCAGGCAGGCCTGGCGCCACTGAGCTAAATCCTCAGCTCCCCAGTCTGTACTTCTGACACTGCAATGTTTTCATATATATGAGCATTACTGATTCTGTTCTGTTGGTCTGTGCATCTAGAATTGTATACCAATAACTTACTTTAAAAAACTCATTCAAGGATCAGGGATGAAGCTCAGTGGTACAGCACCTGCTTGAATCATACTTGTTTTGGTTTTTTAAAACAGGGTCTCAAAATGTAGTCCAGGCCAGCTTGAATTTGTGGCAATCCTCCTGCTGCAGCTTGGAGTGCTGGGACTATATGTGTATACTACCATGCTTCCTGAGTTATAAAGTTTTATACATAAGACTAATAGTCATGGGCAGAGGTATAGCTCAGGAGTAAAGTGTTTGCCTAATATGTGTGAGGCCCTGGGTTCAAATCCTCAGAACCAGAAAAAAAAATTTTATATATATTTTTAATATATATATATATTTATTTTTCTTTTGTTTTTTATCCTCTGTTCTAGGGAAAGAATTTGGGACCTTGCACGTGCTGAGCAAGCACTCTACCACCAAACTGCATTCCAAATGAAATGTATTTTTTAATACTACATTTTATAATTGAGTACACCACGATCTAGAAATGCCACTGGGTTTTGTATATCAATCTTGTATTTAGCAACTGTTGAACTATCTATGAACTGTTAATAGGTTCTTTTGGTACTTCTGGGTAAACACTATTATCTATGAATAATGAGTGAACTTTCTAGTTTTAATACATTTTGTCTTATACTGATGGCTAAATTCTTAAAACAGTAAATGATTTAAAAGTAATGAAAGAAGCCAGTCTGTTCCTGATTTTTATGATTTGTAGTATCAGTGACTGAACCCAGGGCCTTGAGCTATATCTGAAGCCCTTTTTATTTATTGTTAAGACTTCCAGACAGGTCTCCCTAAGTTGTTGAACGGTCTAGGCTGGGTTTGAAATTGTGATCCTCCTGCCTCAGCTTCCCAGAATGCTGGGATTATAGAGATGCACCACAACTGGTTTCTACTTTTAAAAAGAAGATTTCAAAAGTTCTACGGTTAACTATGAATTGCTTTAGATTTTGGTGGATAACTTGTATCGGAAGATACAAAGTATTCAAATTTCTAAGAATCTATGTGGATAGCTGAATTTTATGAGAAGTTTGTTGATTTAAACTCTACAGATTTCCTTTGGTAATTTAAGGGATTCTCTACAAATGCACTACTGTAATCCTAGTCGTCACAGACCATACTGTTTCTCACAGTTCTGCATTCGCTCTAATATTATTATAGTGAATTTACCTCCTGTACTTACCTACATCAGAGACACAGGTTTAAGCATAAGCCTCTAAGATAAGAGCTGGCTCCTGCCTTCCAGGTCACTGCCGTGGGGAATAAAATTAATAATTGATTGTCCTGATAGTGTCACAAGACTGCAGCAGAGCTCCTACTGACTAAAGTAGTATATGGAACCAATGGAGATTCTCTTAGGTAACTTCCTAAGAAAAATGTTTAACGTTTGCGAGTTCCACTTCTCAACCACAACCGGAAAATTTTCAGGGGCTCTCGTGAGAACTAAGAAAACTCGCAGAGCCAATTCCGCATTCCGCGCATGCGCTACCGGAAGTTCGTGTTCAGCCTCTTCCGCCCAGTGCGGCCGCCGATTGGTCCGTATGGCTGTATAAGAGTCTGCGCGCAAGCGCGTGGTTCTCTTTCTTCAGCTGCCGCCAAGGTGCTGGGTCCTCCTGAGTGAGCTAAGGCTGTGTTGAGGTGAGCGCCTCACTTCATCCGGCGACTAGCACCGTGTCCGGCAGCTCTCACCATGGCCTCCGTTTCCGAGCTCGCCTGCATCTACTCCGCCCTTATCCTGCACGACGACGAAGTGACTGTCACGGTGAGTGCGGGCCAGAGCCGGCGCGGGCGGCCTGCTTCCGGCTTCCAGTCAGCGGGCGGGCCAACGCTTCCGGCCTGGCCAAAGCCGCGGGCCGAGGCGGGGCACGTGGGTCTTCCGCGGGGTTTGGGCACCCTGAGGTGCAGCTGTCTGACTCCAGTACACGTACTCCACATGTTTTGGTGTGGTTATCGTGGCTTTCTCCGGCCTCAGTGGGACGAGGGGCCAGGCTGCGCCCTGTGGCCGTGTGCCAGCTCTGTCCCCCACCTCTCTGTCTCTAATCTGAAAAAGTCAAGTGGCTCAGGTGAGCATATACAGTGGCAGCCCAG